>MNCI01030493.1:48083-70225 GCA_015680685.1 Gnetum montanum | reverse complement strand
ATGCGAAAAGCATATAATGGAAAAAAAACATAGTTTATAATGTTTACCACTTTTCTTTTTTGCTGCCACCCATAAAAATTAGGTCTGTTTCATTCCTTTTTTTTCTAGTTCAGAAACATAAACAAGGGTTTTTTTAGTTTTCCTCCTTTTTTCTAGAATTGTAACCTTTCGATGGGTTTTGCTTACTCTGAACTTAGATTGGAGAGTGTTAAATTTTTTTGAGGATTTTTTACTTCTTTCGGCCTTTCTACCATAACAATTTTAATTGGTGGGTTGTCTTTACCTTTTTTCCTATATTTTTGTGTTGGATTAGTGTATATGATTATGCGGTGTGAAAATGTGGGGCAGATAGCTCAAAGATTGAGCTTGGATATGTTATTTTGTCTATTTTCCCAAAATTATGCGATTTTGGTTATGAATTGTACATTAATATATATGTAATGTATGGGATGATATGGACTTGTAAAATATGATATGTAATGTTGATGAGATTCGTATGATTGAAATATGATATTTGTGGGGCCTATTGGGGTGCGAGCGTTTTTTTTTTCTTTTTTGAGAATTCCAATCCTTCTTGGTGGTAATTAAATATTATTATCTTAAGCAAACGTTGAATGTGCCTAACTTTGATCAAATGGTCTTAGGAAATGGAGGCTCTGAAGGTTCTGAAGGATCTTCTCCTACTTTGATTGCATGTGGTGGTTGAGGTGGTTGTGGTTGTCTTATGGTAGCTGCAACTTCTAGTGGAAGACGAAAGGCATTCAACAATGCCTTCATCTTTTCCTCCTTACTCTGGGGATCATTTACAGTCCATGATGTATCATGAATGTGGACTGGAATGGGAATATTCCAGGGCATTGTTAGGAGTAGCTCCTTAACATTCACGAACCAGTTAGCAAACTATTTATGTTCAATATCGAATGCTCTAAGTGCATTATGTGGCTCCTAGTAATCATTCGTATGCTTGGTCAGGTTCTCAACAATTGATCATTGATCAGTGAACTTTTCTTTGAGAACCTTGTGTTTGGCATTAGTAATCTCAAGCTTCTGCTTGATGTCTTTATGGTTCTTAAACTCTACCTTGTACATCAAGTACAAGTTGGTCACTTATTTCTCTAGTTCTGATTGCCACCTACTTGTAGTTAACTTTATCAAATTTGCATAATGAAGATTGGCAAGCTCCATGTGCTTTATCATCTCTTCGATTTGTAGCTCTTTCATGTGGATCTCCACTTTGTTGTAGTCATTAAGCCCATCAAAGATAGGTTGCTACACATCACCTTCTTCCTTAAGCTGCTAGACAGTCTCATTGATTTTCACCTTTGTCATCTGAATGTGCTTTTCATTAATTTCTTTCGATAGGTCAACCTAATCTCTATAATGGTTCTTGACTCTCTTAAATTTGAGAGCCTCATTCTTTCAAGTGGCTATCTCTATTGCAGATTTTTGGAGAAGGGCTTTGACTTCCTACATGGAGATATTTCTAGTTTTTACTATCAATCTTCTCAATTCATTATTTACTTTGGCTAGTTGCTCCTACTATTGATGGATAAAATCTTGCATCTACTATTTCTGCATATCAACAATCCGTAGGTGATGATTTTTTACAATCAAAATTGCATTTTCATGGTGTGTCTGGATCAAGTCCTTTTGAATGATGTACATTTTGGCATTGGCCATGGACTCGTTAAAGATGACCATCTCCTTTGCAACATCAACCTTTTTGAGTTGGTCCTAAAGCTATTTGAAAGCTTCATCTTATGTGAGCGCAAGGTTGAAAAATGTAGGATCAACAAGATGGGCTCTTAATTTAGCAACCTCCTTAGCCAAGCATTGGTTTTCAGCTTGGGTTGTTTCAAGTTACTCCTCCAATATGATGCACTTGCCCCTCTCTTCTAACAACTTTGATTAGGTTGTAGTGATTGTATTCGGAAGATTAAAGACATCTAGAATTGGTTGCTTGGTTTCCATCAGCCAGCTCAGTAACTCCTTGTGTTGGGCTACACTCAATCTATTGCTAGGGCTTTCTATGAATGTCTACACATCTCTGAGTGTAGAAACATGTAGTACATACATCATAAGTGCATTCAATGCTATGGCAATCCTATCAGCAACAATCTCTACTATTGTCTCCTACCCATGGTGCTACATCATCAAGACAGTCATCTCCTTGCCCTCTTCCAGATGCACTGAAAAAGTAGCAGTGTTCCCAAAAATTTTTAGGAATTACTACTATTGCAAGAAAGATACCATTACCTCTTGGGTGTTAGGATTTCACCTTGTAGGAAACTATGTTATTTGGACTAAGAAAATTGGCCCACCTCCTTCCATCTGGCTTATGGTTCAAGCCACTTCATTGAGGTGGCTCATTGTTGGACAATACATAGATGGATCGCCATCACTTGTTCCTGCTCACTGCTCTTGTGCCTACAAAAGCTATTCTCAAATCTCATGCATGCATTCAAGAGTAATGTGAGACTTTGACGTTGTTTCATGAGTAGGTGGTGGTTGTTGCTCCTCTTCTTAGATGACTTTGGCAGGCACCTTATGCTTCATCATCTTTGCCGAGGAAGCAAATGAAGCACATCAGATAGCATCATTGGTAAAACGTGTTATGCCTCCCCTCTTTCATAATTTCCAAATGAGACATGGGAAGGAAATTACCTTCCTTCCATGTTCATTTTCTTTAAATAGCTTTTCTATCTCAAGATAAATTAACTATGGAAGGTTGATTGGGAATCTATTGTTTAAAGTAGCACACACACAAGAGGAGAAAGTTGTGATCTTGCTTGGCCTCACTGTTGGATTGAGGTGGAAGGTCACAATCTTAAAGTATGTATGCTTTGCCGTGATGAGTGCACCAAACATCTTACGATTGACTCCATAACACTGTTGCATCCATTCTTTCTTAATGTTAGGATCTACCTACATGGGGATTTCAGTAAGGTTTGCCCTAGTTTTTAGTACCCCAAGGGCCTTTGCAATGTTTTTCACTAAGTAGGACAATGAAATATCCTTGATCTTAACTATTGAAGTAGCCTACCGATTATTCCAAAACAGGTATGTCTCTCCGATGTACCACTCCCTACTAGAAGTGATTGTGAACCACATGGAAGAGTTCTACAATTGAGTTTTAACTTTTAGAGGTGTGAACTCCAAGAAAGGTCCAAAGTTTAATTCCTGGAGCACTGATTTCTAAACCTCCTTATTCATGATCTACATAAGGCAAGCCTTCATCAAGGTAACCTCAAGGTCTAGGCCCTAGTGCCTCATCTTAGTGAGACTATTCTATTGCAACCACTTCCTCAAGAATATACCAAAAAGATTCTACTTTAGGCTCCTCCTAAAGAGGTCTTGTGGCATGGGTTTCTAGTTGCTTATGGACCTAATCTTGGCCCCTTCTCATTTATGGCCATTTATCCCTTAGTTAGGATGGTCCTCCTTCTTGCACTTGCTTTCCTTTTGGCACCATCTATGGTCACAACTTAACCAAGGATTAGCATTCAATGTGTAACTTATATCATTTTAGTACATTGTCTCCTTAGGCAGTTACACTTAGGCTAAGTTTGGACCATGGAAAATTTATTATTTTATTATTATTTTAATGATTTTTAACTTAGAATGTTATTAGAGCTTGTTGGAAGGGTTTAACTCTCATGATTTGATGTTTTCATGTTGATTTCTTAGTTAAACATTTGTGGGAGTTAGAAATTTTTCCAAATTTTTTTTTACCAAAAACTTAAGGTTTGTGGTCCCCATGACAACGAGCTTACGTCCAGTAGCTACAAGGTTGAAGAACAGAGTGAATTAGACAAATAGGTAGGAAGATATGGCTCTTGGAAGGTTCTGGGCTATAGAAAATTCAAAAACTCCTTCCTAATTTATGAGAAAATGTGAAAATGCTAAGTGTTCATGTGTATTTATAGGCGTTTTTACCTTGTGTCAACAAGATCCCATTGGTAGGGTTTTGTCAATGGGTCAGATGCGTATATGGGGTCCTATTGATGGATCTGTTCTAGAAAAGTTTTCATAATGAATATCTTGAAAAATACAAGGAGTTTTTACACGAAATTGGGATCCATAAAAAGCTAGAAAAGTCGTGAACATGATAAAATGCTAGAAGAGGACTCATGAATTCTCAAAAATGGAGATAAGGAACTTAACTAACCAAACCAAGAGATATGTAAGTGAGTCTTGCACATGCTCTTTTTGCCCTTGCATATCCTCAAACCATGGAGTCCATGGATCCCACAAGTGATGAATGGCTATGAAAAGTTAAGGACTGAATCTAGAATAATCTACCTAAGAATTTTAACACATCAAACTAAGACATCGAACAAGACATAGAAATTGGTAGTGAGATGAGCTATGAAAAGCGTTAATGAATGAGAGAAAAGGTGGAATAGATTTTCTAATTATGGTCACATGAAGTCCCTTGTGGATTTTGTGGTTAAATGACCCAATAAAGTTCATCCTTAGTCTAGATCAAAACCACCCACTTTTAGTGACTTTGCATTGTCACTCTAATGCCAAACAACTTCCTCAAGACACAAGAATGCTCCCACAAATTACTCACTGTTCCTTATTAGAGAAGAAAAGAGAAGTAGGAAGTGAGAAAGGGCCTTAGTTAGAGGGTACCATCAGGCATGGGTAACGTGCCTTTCTAGTCCCATAGCTAGTGCTTGTAGCCCATTATTTTGCCTAAGGGGTGTGATTTGAATTTCCATCATGTTTTTTTTCTTGAATTTTATATTTTTATGGATTTTTGGATGGGCATCACATCATGCAAAGACTTATTAACTTCTTATTATTGGTCAACATGGAATGTTAAGAGATCCATGAAAACATAATTGCACTCAAGTAAGTAGAAAGGCACAGAGAGCATTAAATCCCCTTGAAGTCACACCCTTTTCAAACCTTTGAATCTTTCCTAAGTTTAGAAACTACTAGGATCATAAGTTTGTTAAAGTTTCATTAATGAAAAAGGAACCTCATACTTCTAGAACAAGGAAGACCATAGAGTCTGTGGATGGGTGGATGACATAGACTAATGGCCTATTCCATGAAAAAGAAATCATGTCTTATTCATTAGTCATCAAAATTCAAAAATAAAAACTAGACATTAGCAATCAAAAACATTAAGTGCAAGCCACCATTAGCAAATAACTATAGCATTATTGTGTCTTGCTAGTAATAAAGTACTTTATTAGAAAACAAGAAGAAAAGTTCACACCAAAATAAAGTAAAATATAAAAGAAATTGTAAAATATTCAAGAAAGTTAAAACATACTAATGATGTTGTAAAAAAAAGTGTAAAAACAAAGAAAGTGTAAAACAAAAAAGTATAAAAACTAAAGAGCCATTTATATGATTAGCATAGATGGCCATCTCCCTCATGAGTGAGTTGGAAGGAGGAGATCTAAAAAATTGAGCGAGGTTGTCCATCTGAGAAGGCATTTCTTGTATTGGCTTACTTTGGCTCATGGAAAGGTTTCACTTGTTGCATGTTGACCAATTGCTTTTTGTTTGGGCTCTGAAGTTTGTAAATCAACATGGCCCTAGAAGGAAAGGTTTTATAAATGATATAAGGCCTGATAAGTCCCAATATTGGATCCTTAATATCAGATCCTCGATATCGGACCCCTGATATTAGATACGTGATATCGGAGATGCTAAACGAATATCCAACATGCGATGTTGGAACTTGTTTCATTGCCTATAAATAAGAGATAGGGGCACTTAGTTTCACATTAGTTTTTAGTCCCTTAGTTAAACTCTTGCAATTTTTCTATTCCAGGGTCAAAATTATTTCTGAGTGCCTATAGTAGGAGTCATAAAGTGAACGGTTCTTTATTCGAGCATTGTGTACCTCAGCACACCTTGTGTCCAAAAATAAAGATGAACTTTGTGATAAACCTTGCAACATTTAGAATAGCTTAATTATTGCATTTCATGTTATTTATTGTTATTTTATTAGTTAATCAATGTTATTTCTATTGGATTGTTAATTATTAATGAGTTAGCACACTTAGCATGACCACTTTGAGCATACATGGAACACTTGGTAACCTAGTAACAACTAGCATTTGGTAATCCTAGTAGTGCTACATTGGTTTAGGATGTGTCCGGAGAGTGGGAATGGATGCTGGTGTTAGGATTAGTTAGAGAATAGTAAATTAGTTAAATCAATTTAGTTATTAATTTCCTTCATTTCTCTCTTTTAAGCATCAAGAACATAAAACATAAAATAATAAAAATCACATACCTCGAGTTTACTTAACCATACAATTATGTCTTACAAGTAAGCTTGGGAAGACAACGATCACATAACTCATTCTTGTTCTATGTAAGCACATAAGCACTTAATCCTTGGAGTTCAACTGAATCGCGTGTGAACACTCATATTCATATGGTTGGGCGTAGGGGTACCTCGCCACTCGTCATTGGCACCATTACCAAGGATTTTGTTGTTTATGCATTGATTAGAACCTAGGAAATCCTTTCCATCATTAGAACGAACCTTTAGAATTGACTATCCTACAATCTTCGAAAAAAAGAGTATCGCACATTGAATAATTAATCATGTCTCCTTCTTCTTATGAGAGTGCTTCACCAACTAGGTCTGACACCATGAATAATCAGAGATGGGGTGCACATGATGATCCACTAGTGCCCCAACAATTTCGCTTGGTATACACTCATCCTGATGAGTATACACTAGACTTTACCTTTATCCTCTGCTAGGATGAACAACTACGATGGCGTGATTTAGAAGGTAAGATAGTCTTACCTCTTGATCGCTGAATCCCAAGCATACTTCTTCGTGCTCTCACACAAATTGGTATGCAGGACTTACAATCAGAGTACATTGTGCATGAGCAAGATCTAGAGATTATCGACCCACAGAGGCACAACACTAGAGAGATCTACAACAGGAGAGACATTACAAATCTGTGAAGGGAAAGTGGTCTCAGGAGGTCCCATATGTCCTAAGTGAAAATGAGGGTGGTGAACTTATCTTGGAAGGTTTCCCACAAAGCAATGTTCCTCTTGTTGACTTCAGTCAAGGAGTTGTGTATCAGAATATTCACTCAACTATTCATAACCCAGGTTCTTGTACTAATGGGCACAAAGGGTTTGGAAAATGAACACAAACACATGATAATGACGGACATTCCAATCGTAACTAGGATCGAGGCTGCAACCACCAAAGAGAGGGTGACAGGTGCCATCATGGTGATAGTCCTTCTTCCTCTTCACCTTCAACATCTCCTTCCCCCTCTCCTTCAGGATTTGAATGCAATCGCAGAGGGAAAGACCATGAGAATAAGGGTAAGCAAAGTAGAAATCATAGAGAAAACAATGAAGAAAGGGGATGAGGGCATTCTAAAGAGACACATCACGAAAGAAGGGAGAGTAGGAAACATCATAGGCATCATAGATGCCATAGACAATATGATCACAATGAACCCCTACTCGTCACCTAAAGTATGTTAGATATAATTGAGGCTGTTAGGATCCCAACAAGGCACCAGAAGGACAGTAGGATCAAAATACTAGACATGAATAACATCCCACGATTTGAAGGGGGATACAATGCTGATCCTCAAAACCATCTACAAGCATTCCACGACACATGTGCCTTGCAAAACATAGAAAATGAGTGGCAAAAGTTAAAGTTGTTTCCACGGACACTGATCAAGGAAGCGGAAAGCTGGACCCAGTCCTTAGAACTGGAATCCATTCATCGATGGAGTACCATGTTAAAGCTATTCAACGATAAGTATCAAATGTGCTCCTGAGTGTCCAACTTGCGTAAGCAAATCCAATGATGGAAATAAGGAGGACATGCCCTTGGATGCTACCATGGGCTGATATTATACATTATTACATTGTTGCCCTGGCCATGGTTACTCGCAAAAGGAACAACTACGCCATCTTGTGGATGGGTTGAGGTACAAAATGTGAAGAACCCTTGGGACTTATGCCCAAGGAAGGCTATCCGAGCTTAGAGCCCATCAAATACAAAGATTTTTGGACCAAGTTACCAAGGAGGAAGGCAAGTTGAGGAAAAGAGAAAGTGCAGAGGAGTACAACAGAGATCCTTCCATTTGAAAGAAGGAAATTAGATTTTGTGAAGATGAAGAAGAGTCACCACTTGAAGAGATGATGAATAGAAAGACTTTGCCCATCAAAAAATTTGCATTGGAAGTATCAGCAAAGGTAGATCAAATGTGGAACTCCCTAGATGAAAAATTTCAAAATTTCCTAAAAATAGTAGAGGAGTCTATAGAACAAAGTAGTAACTAGGAGAGAAGGAAAAAGAAAGAAGCTGAGTATGCGCATAACAAGGGTAAGGATAAGGTTGCCATTATTGAAGAGGCTATGGATTCAAACTCAGACAATGATAGCAAATGTGAGATTTACCAATATGACCATCCTAGGAAATGTTGTCCAGTAGTGTCACATCTACAAGAGTCTGGGGTGTATGCACTAAACCAACGATTAAATAGATAGCAAACGCCTTGAAGGTTACCTTATCCTCAAGGTAACCCAAGACAGTTTCACCAACCCTTGACATATTATCCGAGTGGAGCTCCACCACAATCGAATGAATAGTATCAATAGTGGCAGCATCCACAATCATGGGGAATGCCACTACCATGTTAACAGTACCCTTACCATCAACTCAGCCCACATGGGTATTGCGTTCAGTAGCCGATCTCTCCACGTGACTCTACTAGTTACATCACTTTTCAGCCTCACTACCAAACCCCTGAGTATTATAGAACTTCTTCTCCTAGGGTTGATGCTCCACATACATACTATCCTTCTCATCAGTCTACACCTCTTCCACCCTCAGCTTCATTACCACCTGCTCCAACTATGCAGGGCAAGCTTCCTGCCCAGTCACAGCAACGTAACGCTATAAGGGTTGTCAACTCTCAGNCCTGCTCCAACTATGCAGGGCAAGCTTCCTACCCAGTCACAGCAACGTAACGCTATAAGGGTTGTCAACTCTCAACCTACTGTTGGTTTGGATAATTGATTAAAGAAGAGACATTTCTTTAGAAGCAATAGTCCAACCAAGTTCTTACAATCACAAGTGGCTTGTTATCCAAACACCTCATCATCATTTGAATCTTTGAAGCTTCCTTCAAACCAAAAATTACACCCAACACACACGGTCATGTTGACTCATGCCATCACCAATTGGATTAAAGCTAGCCATCTTCCTAGGAAATTCTCTAATCCTGGAAGTCCTCTTATATATTTCCAAATCGCTAGAAATGAGCCTTGCAAAGCTCTTTTGGATTCAAGTTCTGGTATTAACTTAATCTCTCAAGAAATGTATAAAGCCTAGAACTTGCCTCTGCTAATGAAGAGTAACATCCATTTAAAGTTGGTCGACCAATCCATCATTGTTTCATTGGGACTAGTGGAGGACATTGTCACCACTATTTGTGGGTGGTCGTATCCAGTTGATTTCCTAGTGATCCAAGTCAATAATTGTAAGGGGGACTTCTTGATCATAATGGGAAGAGCATGGTTGAGTACGATTGATGCATGCCTAGGAATACATGATCTTTCCCTAAAAATATCAAAAGAAAATACGTTTGGAAAGATTGAGAAGAAGAAAGCTCCATGCATCACATACATTGACATAGGGTGTAACTGTGTGTAGAAGTCTTGGTTTGTACAATGCTTAACATTTCTTGCATGCAACCAGTGTGCACAGATAATTCACATACAAAGATGCCTATATGCAATAGCCACAAGACAGAAAGAAACCTAGTGGCTGATAGCTGACTGAGAGAGCAATTCAACCTTATGCATGGAACAAACTGAGAGCTTGACTTGTGCCTATATCGATAGCATAGATACATTAGAGCAAGTCCATCGCCAACTTCCAAGTCCTGACATCGAAAATATCAATTGGGGGAAGTTGGAAATCCTTGAAAAGTTTAAGCAAGAGCCCCTTGAGTTAAAATCATTTCCCATCGATATGGAGTATACATTTCTCAAGAATGAAAAACCAATAATCATTAATGCTAAGCTTGCTTCTCAACAAAAAGAAAGACTGTTGAAGATGGTAAAAAAATGGTCGAAAGCCTTTGCTTGGTCATATCTTGAATTAACCAGAATAGATCCTATGATATGCCAACATAAAATCTACATTGATCCCTCTATGAAGCCTTGACGACAACCGTAGAGATGATTGAATCCAAAGCTTAAGCAAGTAGTTAAGGAAGAAATTAAACAACTTCTAAAGGTTGGATTCATCTACCCCATTGCTGACAGTGAAAGGGTTAGTCCATTAGTCATTGGGAGCTAAATGAAGGATGTGTATAGACTTTAGGCTACTGAACATGCAACATTTAAAGACCATTTCTCATTGCCATTTGTTGAACAAATTTTAGATCCCACNAAAGACCATTTCTCATTGCCATTTGTTGAACAAATTTTAGATCCCATTGTAGGGCATTGTTATTATAGTTTTTTAAATGGTTACAATGGGTACAATCAAATTTAGATAGCACCAAAAGACCAAGCCAAGACTACATTCACGAGTCCTTGGGGGACATTTGCATATAGGTAGATGTTGTTTGGCTTGTGCAATGCTCTAGCAACATTTCAACGTTTGGTTCTAAGTATATTTCAGCAGCAAATAGGAAATGGTATGGAGATTTTTATGGACGATTTCTCCACCTATGGAGTAGACTTTGAACAAGCATTGGACCGATTAGAGCAAGTACTGAAATGATGTGTTGAAACCAACCTAAGACTCAATTGGCAAAAAAACCACTTAATGGTCCAAGAGGGCATTGAATTAAGGCATAAAATTTCACAAACAGGGATGGAGGTAGATCCTGAAAAAATTAAGGTCATCCAAGAAATCACTCATCAACCTGAAACTATAAAAGATGTCCAATCATTCCTTGGACATACTACTTATTATAGATGCTTCATTGAGAACTTTTCAAAGATTACAAAACCATTGGTAGAATTAACGAAGGAAGGACGTACCCTTTGAATGGACCAAGGAATGTGAGCTAGCTTTCCTAACCTTGAAGCAAAAGCTCGTAGAAACACCCATTCTACAAGCTTCTGATTGGTCCAAACCATTCCATATAATGACTGGCGCATCCAATTTTAGGAGTCGTACTTACACGGTTAGATGACCAAAAATGTCCCTATTATATTCACTGTGCAAGTCAAAGTATTGCTGGTGCACAACTCAACTATACCACAATAGAAAAAGAGTTAATGGTTGTGGTATTTGCACTAGAAAAATTTAGGCACTATGTATTAGGCTATAAGGTATTTGTACACATAGATCATAGTGTGACTCGGTTCCTTATGAATAAGCCAACAGTGAGCCCTCATGTCATATGATGGCTAGTGATCTTGCAAGAGTTCGATATCACGATAGTAGATCGTAAAGGCATTGAGAATGTTGTTGTTGATCATTTATCTCAGTTGCGATGGGACAACAAAGAGGACGAATACCCAATTTCTGATCACTTCCTTGATGAACTTCTCTTTGTAGGTGTAGTAAATAATCAATCATCCACAAATACAAATTGGTATAGTAGCATTCTTACTTATCTTCTAACACAAGAAATGCCACAAAGGTTGGATGTTAGAAAGAAACAACAATTTCTCCACTAAGTCAAACATTTCATGGAGATTAACGGACACCTTTACAAGGTGTGTTCTATTGTCTTGGTCCGATGGTGTGTTTCTGATGTGGATCAATTGAGAGTTCTCTAAGATGCTCATGAGGGTCCTTGTGGGGGTAATTACACTAGGAGATGAACGACTGTTAAAATCTTGCTTGCAGGATATTATTGGCCTACATTATTTCAGGACACCCATCATTTTGTTCAATCTTGTGGGCACTGCCAACGTGATGGGGGAATGACTGCTAGAATGGAGGGTCCACAACAATGGATTCAACCCTTAGAACCCTTCGACATATGGGGTATTGATTTTATGGGGCCTATTACACTAATGTCTAATGAAAAATCCTACATTGTTATTGTTGTTGACTATTTTACAAAGTGGGTAGAAGTAGCCATTGTTAATGACTGTACATCATCTACCGCTGCAAGATTTGTTCAACAACAAATCATAAATAGGTTTGGTGTGCCTCGTGCTCTTATTTCTAATAATGGTACACATTTTACAGGTGTGAATTTTTGAAAATTAATGCAATGCTTAGGAGTTGAGCATAAGCTAACTACACCATATCATCCTCAAGCGAATGGTCAAGTTGAAGTCACCAATAGGGAGATCACAAAAATATTGACATGAACTATTAGCAAATATAGGCAAGACTAGAGTACCAAACTGAATGATGCTCTTTGGGCATACCGCTCCACATGGGAACTCCCTATAGGCTATTCTTCCTACGAGTTAGTGTATGGTAAACTTCTAACACTTCTTATCCAAGCTAAGCTTTGTACACTATCTACAGCATGTGACCTTAATTTTGACCTTAGTCTAGCGTAGAAAGAATGGTTAATGAATCTTAACTTGCTAGATGAAAATTGATTAGCCACCCTATCATCCAACGAACTGCACAAGGCCTTTAACAAACAATGTCATGACCTAAGAATTAGAAAAGTCAAATACCAACCAGGAGATAACGTGCTCTATTGGAATCTCACACATGTGCCACAATGAACTAAATTTCAAACGATGTGGAAAGGACTTTATATCATTCATGAATCTTTTCCTTCAGGGGCCATGATGATTTATAAACCTGAAAGCCCAGATAAGAAATTATTGGTCAACATCTAGCAAACCAAACCTTTCCATAAGCCCAAAATAGCCAGTACTAACACTACCTCTATTGAAGGACAACCCTGCTCATTATTTCAGATCTCCTCCTTCTCACTAAGTCATGGGGGAGATGGCCACCAATGCTAGTCATTCTAAGCCCTCAGTTTTTTGTCTTTTTTGTCTTACACAGTTTTCATGTTTATTTGTTTTTTTTTACACCATTGTTAACATTTTTAGTATTTCTTTTTCTATTACATTTTGTTTAATTTACTCTCACTCGTCATATAATAAGTGCTCATGATGGTTGATTATACTATAATAGTGTTGCTTGCTAATGTTTGGTTTTTACCTTTGACCTTCGATGTTAATGATAGGATATGGTTTCTTTTGATAAAATAGGCAATGAGTCTACATCATCCATTCATTCATTCAACTCTATGGTCTCCCTTGGTTTTGGAACTGTCCTTTCCCTTTTTCTAAGAAAACCTATTAATGAATTGGTGGCTTGATATTCTTCAAATCAAGGAAAGATTTAAATGAATTGAAAAGGGTGTGACCTCAAGGGGATTCAATGCATTTGTGCTAACTATTTTCTTGGGTACTTGGATGTTTTTCATAGGTTTCTTGCCATTTCATTGTCAACTAATATCAGGAAGTTAAATGAATCAAATAAGTCTTTGCATGGTATGGTTCTCACGCAATAAATAAATAAATAAATAAAATTGGTGGGAATTAAAAGCACACCCTTTAGACATAATAAAGGAACATGGGCTACAAGCACTGGTTATGGCACTAGAAAGACATGTTACCAATGCCTGAAGATTCCCTCTAACTAAGGCCCTTTCTCACTTCCTACTTCTCTATCCCTTTCTTGTTGGAATGGTGGTGGCTTTGTGGAAGCATTCTTGTTGCTTCAAGAGGATGGGTTGGTCAAGAATGTTGATGCGAGGTCACTGGATGTGGTTGGTTTAAATCTAGATTTGGACTAAATTTTATTAAGTCACCTTAACCACATAATACACAAGGGACTTTACACAACCTTGATTTTGGGATTCCATTCCATTCTCCCTTCTCTTTTCATATTGCTTCCCGTATTCTACCTCATTGCCAATTTTATGATTAGTCTATATCTTGGTTGATGCATTATTATTCTTTGGTAAATTCTTATGGGTGAATTCTTAATTATTGTGTCCATCTGTCATTCCTAGAGCCTATGGACTCTTTGGTTAGTGGGTTTGTTAGGGCATAAAGGGCATGAGCCTACTTTGGGAAGGACCCGCTAGCATTCCTTTTTGATGCAATTATTAAGTTCTTTCCCTTAAAAATTTCTTGCAATCAACTATTTCTTGTTTCACCCCATCTATGACATCCATTTTTATCTACCCTTCTATACATTTTTATTGGCTTCACCATTATTTCTCTAATCTTCCTTGTTCTTTTGTTTTCCATCTTATTGCTACCGGAGGTTCGCTCTTAGTTGTGGGGGTTCCAATTGTAAATTTTTCCATTCCATTACTTCTCTTACCTCTACACCTTCGATAGCTATCAGTTACAAACCTCTAACCCAGTATCTGCCATACCCACAACCTAGCCAATGTTCTTCATTTCAAGGCAAGGTATCAATTACATTATATCTTATCTAGCCTTGCTAATTCGTGATTGTGTTGTGTGTGCAGATGGCAATCACATGAACAATGGACTGGGATAGAAGGGAGCACTCAGGATGGACTGGAGTAAAAGCATTTACGCAGGGAACAAGCTTGATCATGTGGCCATGGATGAACAATAGTGTGCACAATTTTGACATCGGTAGCAACACACCTCAATTTCTTTTCTCTCTCCCTCCCTTCAAGCTGTCAAATGAGCATCTGGATGTCATCTATGTATAGTGTTCACCACAATGGTTATGAACACCAATGTTATAATATGTTTATCGATCCATTCACTAGGCATTTTGAGTCTGTCATTCCATGTCACCGTTAGTTGTCGTTCAGTCAATAATCCCATACCTTTCCAATATTTTGTAAGGAACTCAAGGACAAGTTTTCATTCAGTCGTGGGGGTATGATGAGTCCCAATATCGGATATGCAATATTGAAGATGCCGAAGTAATATCAGACATGCAATGTTGGAACTTGTCTCATTACCTATAAATAAGAGATAGGGGCACTTGGTTTCACATTAGTTTTTAGTTCCTTAGCCGAACTCTTATAGTTTTTCTATTCTAGAGTTAGAATTATTTTTGAGTGCCTGCAGTAGGAGTCATAAAGTGAATGGATCTTTATTCGAGCATTGTGTACTTGAGCACACCTTGTGTTTGGAAATAAAGACGAACTTTGTGATAAACCTTGCAACATTCAGAATAGCTTAATTATTGCATTTCATGTTATTCATTGTTATTTGATTAGTTAATAAATGTTATTTCTATTGGATTGTTAATTATTAATGAGTTAACACACTCAGCACGACCACTTCGAGCATACATGGAACACTTGGTAACCTAATAACGACTAGCATTTGGTAATCCTAGTAGTGTTATACTAGTTCAAGATGTGTTCGGAGAGTGGGAACGGATGCTGGTGTTAGGATTAGTTAGAGAATAGTTAATTAGTTAAATCAATTTAGTTATTAATTTACTTCATTTCTCTCTTTTAAGCATCAAGAACATAAAACATAAAATAATAAAAATCACATACCTCGAGTTTACTTGACCATATAATTGTGTCTTACAAGTAAGCTTGGGAAGATAACGATTGCATAACTCATCCTTGTTCTATGTAAGCGCATAAGCACTTAATCCTTGGAGTTCAACCAGATCATGCGTGAATGCTCCTATTCATATGGTTGGGCGTAGGGGTACCTCACCATTCATCAAGGCCCTTTCCACAATGTTTGGAACTTTGTTCATTGTGGCACATGTGTGGGGTTCAAGTAGATGACCTTCACTCCAGGTTGAAATTTTACTTTCCTATAAGGTAATGATATTTTGTGTTGAATGTCTTATGCACTTCATTCTAGGATAGGGTCACCAACTATTCTCATCTAGCATGTTAAGGTTGATCAATTTTTCTTTTTATGCTAGGCTAAGATCAAGGTCAACATCACAAGCTGTTGAAAGTGTACAAAGGTTGGATTGAATAGGAAGAGTTAGAAGTTTTCTATACACTAGCTCATAGGAAGAGTAACCTATGGAGAGTTTCCATGTTGAGTAATAGACCCAAAGGGCATTGTTGAGTTTTGTGCTCCAATCTTTCCTATATTTGCTAATTGTTATTGTTAGGATTTTTGAGATCTCCCTATTGGTAACCTTAGCTTGACCATTGGCTTTGGGGTGGTAAGATGTTATTAATTTATGTTTAGCCCCCAAGCATTGCATGAGCTTGCAAAAGGTGATTTCTATAAAGTAAGTACCATTGTTAGAAATCAATGCATATGGCACACCAAACCTATTTACAACATTTTGTTATAAAAACCATGTAGGAGTGAAAGATGTATAGTTAGTGAGAACTATTGCTTCTTCCCATTTTATACAATATTCAATAATGACTATTATGTATGCCTTTCCATTTGACAAGGGTGTGATGGGACCCATGAATTCTATGTCCTAGATGTTAAAGGATTCAAGTGGTTGGATCCACTACTAAGGATCCTTCATTTGAGTGGTCATCCCACCATGTTGTTGACAATGTTCATTAGAGTGGATGAAGTGACGGACGACCCTAACCTGCCATCAATATCTTAATGGTCGTGCATCCCCCTGCATAGTGGCCTGCATAAGGATCCTCATGAGCATCTTGAAAAATGCATAGCTAATCAACATTAGGAACATACCAATGAACCAGGCCATTGGCGCACACCTTGTAAAGATGTCCATTAATCTCCATAAAGTGTTTGGCCTAATGAAAAAACTATTATTTTTCTCAACAGTCTAATTCTTGTGGCATCTCCTAAGTGAAAAAATAAGTGAGGATGCCATCATACCATGTAGTTTCATTGGGCACTTGTTCATTTATTGTAGCAGCAAAGAGAAGTTTATTAGGAAATTGATCAGAAAGTGGACTCTCCTCCTCTTTGTTATCCCATCATAACTGATACAAGTAATTAAGGACTACATTCTCAGTTTTATTTTGATCTACCATTGTAAGATGGAATTCCTACAAGATCACCATTCATTTTGTGACACGAGGGCTCATCATTGGCTTGTTTATGAGGAAGCAAATGGCATTATGGTTAATGTGCACAAACACCTTATATCCAAGCACATAGTGCCTGAATATCTCCAAGGCATACATCACTACCATCAGCTCTTTCTCTATTGTGGTGTAGTTGAGTTATGCACCCACAATGCGTTGGCTTGTGTAGTGGATGTAATAAGGATGTTTCTAACCATCTAACTATGTAAGCATTGCTCCCAAGGCATAGTTTGATGAATTCATCATGATATGAAATGGATGGAACCAATTAAGTGCTCATAGAATTGAAGTTTCTACAAGCTTTTCTTTGAGTTGCTAGAATGTCTTTTTGCATTTCTTTGTCCATACAAATAGAGCATCCTTCTTTGTAAGCTCAACCAACAATTTAAGGATCTTAGAGAAATTCTCTATGAATTGCCGGTAATAGCTAGTGTGAATGATCAAACATCTTTAATGGTTTCTAGTTGATAGGTTATTCCTTGGATAACCCTAATATTTTTAGGGTCCATCTCAATCCATGCTTGAAAAATTCTATGCCCCAACATAATGTCCTCTTAGACCATCAAATGGCTCTTTTGCTAATTAAGTCGAAGATTAGTCTCCACATACCTTTTAAGCACTTTCTCAAGGTGGTCTAAAGCCTACTCAAATGTAGTACCATAGGTGGAGAAGTTATCCATGAAGACTTGCACCCCACTAACAATCTACTACTGAAAAATGCTAAGGACAAGGCATTGGAAAGTTGTAGGCGCATTGTATAGACCAAATGACATTTTTCGATATGAAAAAAATCCCCTAGGGACTTGTGAATGTAGTTTTGGGTTGATCCTCCAATGTGATCTAAATTTGGTTATAGCCACTATAACCATCCAGAAACAATACCCAGAAATAGTGTCTAACACCTGGCCTACAAATGACAACAAAAAATGATCTTTGTAGATTACCATGTTCAACAGCCTAAAACCAATACACATCCTCCACTTCCTACATTTCTTTGGCACAATTAAAAGTGGGCTAATCCACTCACTATATAAAATTGGATAGATGAATCCTATCTTGAGGAGTTGTTCAATTTCCTCTTTGACGATCTGCTTCAATTTGGGGATTAGCCATCGTTGCGGCTACCTTTTGGCTTGATGGAAAGATTAGTATAGATATGATGTTGGCATATCCTAGGATCAATTATTTGGGATATGACCAAGAAAAGGCTATTGGCCATTTGTTAACCATGTTCATTAGCTTCTCTTTCTTTTTAGGAGTAAGGTTTGCATTAATTATCATGGACTTTCCATTTTCTAGAAATGCATACTCCATGCCAATAGGTAGAGTTTTCAACTCTAGGTGCTCTTGTTTATAATTTTCAAGGATTTCCAACTCTTTCCAATAATTATCATTAGGTTCATCATTAGAGAGTTGGTGATGAACTTGCTCCAGTTCATCCATCCCTACAACATAGGCACTAGTTAAGCTCTCAATGGATTCCATACAAAGTTTGCTACTTTCAAGATCAGTTGTCAGCCATTGGATGCCCTCCTACTTTATGGCTGCTATGTATAGGTAGCTTTGAATTTTAGATTCATTTGCATACTGTCTACATGCTTTGATTGATGTGCTTTTGATAGATCATACTTTCTGCACACAGTTGCACCTTGTATCCCTGTACACGATGCATGGAAATTTCTTCTCTTCAATCTTTCCAAAAACATTTTCCTTGGAAATTTCTTGGGAAAGATCTCTAATTCCCAAGTGTGCATTAATAGTACTTAGCGAAGCCCTTCCCATGATGATTGGAAAGTACCCCTTGCAATTGTCAACATGGATCACCAGGAAATCAGTAAGATAGGAACACCCATAAATAGTGGTCATAATGTCCTCCACTAATCTCACAGGGATAGTGATGGACTGATCTACCAACTCAAGAACAATGTCACTCTTCTTGAGTAGAAGCAAGTTCTAGGCTTTGCACATTTTATGAGAAATTAGTTAACACCAAAACTAAATCTAAAAGAGCTTTTCAAGGCTCATTTTTAGCGATTTGAAGGTAAATGAGGGAACTTCCAAAATTAGATACTTTCTTGGAAAGGTGACTAGCTTTGATCCAATTAGTTATAACATGGGTTAGCATGACGGTATGCACTTTGGGATGTGTTTGGTTCAAAGGGGCCTTGAGTGGATTGGATGTAGAGGATGGGGAAGAAGTAGGATTCTTAGCCACATGAGTCCATGAGGGCTTTGTAGCATTGTTGGTTCAAAAAAATGATCATTCTTGGGGTTTGGGTTTTGAAACACTTAGCTAAGAAGTTGATTGTACATTAATTGCCCTAGTAGCATTACGTTTTTGTGACTGGGTTGGAATTTCTCCCTGCATGGAAGGAGCAAGTGGTAATTGGGTTGAGTGTAGATGAACATGAGTAGAAGGATGAGGATGGTGATAAGGATATGGGAACTTCCTCTTGGAGATGAAGAATGAGCTCTGTAGTACTCCAGAGGGTAGTAGTGATGTCGGAATAAGGCGTGACTAGAAGAGTCACACAGAGACATGGGTTGCTAAACATAGTACCCATATGAAGCAGGCTATCTTTAAGGGTTTGCTACCTTGGTGGTGGCATCTCTAACAATTGTGGGTGCTACTGCTAATCATAATACTCAAATGGTTGTGGTGGAGCTTGACTTGAATAATAGGCTTGTTTTTTGGTGGAACTACCTTAGGTTACCTTGAGGATAAGGCAATCTTCTGGGTGCTTTCCTTCTTACCATAGGATTTAGATCATACATCCTTGATTTCTGCAAGTATGCCACAACAGGGAAACATTCCTTTAGATGTTCATATTGGTTGATGTCACATCCACCATCATCATCTAATTCAGGCTCCACACCATTCTCTACAATAGCAGCTTTGCCCTTACCCCTTTGATGGGCACATTTAGCTTCCTTGCTTCTCTTGCGATCATGATCACTATTTTATTCTTTGGATTCCTTTGCAATTTTCAAAGCTATTTGGAACTTTTCATCCAAAGAATCCCATATTTTATCTACCTTAGTTGAAATTTTGGAGACAAATTTCTGGATCGGCAAGGTTTTTCACTGCACCACTTGATGTGGTGCCTCCTCCTTGTTGTCAACAAACTAAAATTTTCTTTTTCTGATGGAGGGATCCTGGTTGTACTTCCACACTTTCTCTCTTTCTGAGCTCTTCTTCTTCTTTTGAACCTACCCAATGAGCCTTTAGATCTGATGGACTCTTAATTCTAACAATGTCCCTTAAGCATAGACACCAAGAGTTCTCCATGTTTCTAATCAAAGCCCATCTATGATATGGTGAAGCTGCTTCCTTTGAGAATAACCATGTCTAAGAAATCTATGCAAAAGAGAATAATACTAGCCCATGGTTGCATCCAAGGGTTCATGTGTTTTTTGTTGCTAAACTTGGATCCGTTTTCTCAAGTTGGACACTTGAGAGTAGTTTTGATATCTTTCATTAAATATCACAAGCATCATATTCCATCTACGAATTGATTCTAGCTCCAAAGAGTTGTACCAACTTTTTGCTTCTTTTATGAGTGTCCTAGTAAACAACTTAAGTTTCTTCCATGCATTTTCTTTGTTGTGCATAGCATAATCATCGTGAAAGGCTTGTAGATGGTTCTATAGATTTGAATTGTATCCCCCTGATATTATTAATATCCAACTACTTTATTTAGCTATCTTTCACATGCCTTGTTGGAATTCTGATTGCCTTTGTGATGTTCAACATGTTTTAAGTTGTAAGTAAAGGCTCATCATAGACATGTCCTCTATGATGGCCATGGTTCCTATGATGCCCTCTATTTCCCCTCCTCTCATGATGGAAGGCCTCCCTTTAATGTCCATACCTTTGATCTTGATCATCTCGGTGGGCCCTATGACCATGATCATTTCTATCCCACCGATCACCTCCCTCACAATCATGGCCTCTATGGATTTAATTAGAGCTTAAGGAGGAAGACGAGGATGATGAAGGTAAAGAGGAAGGAGGACTAGCATTGTGGTGCCTACCAACCCCTCTTTGATGGTCATGACCATAATCATCATCATGATGCTTATCCTTGCTCCTGTTATGACTCCCACCTTTAGATTTCCCATGATCATTAGATCCATTCTTGCCTGAACTAGGATTGTTTATAGTGGAATGTAAATTGTAGTTTAAACCCCTTCACATAAGTCAAGGGGAGGAGAGTCTATGTGCTAAGAATCCTCAGAGAGAAGATCCTCATCATCTTTTTGATTCACTAGGAATAAGGGGATATTAAACCATTTCCCCTTCATAGCTTCATAGTGTTTCTCCTATTGCTAATCCCTTTTCTATTGTGTTTCAATGGGATGATAGTCTCAATATGCATGTTCTTACACAACATATTCATCATTGAGATCTTGGATGTTCAACCTCTTAAGAGTTTGGAGTAGCATCCCAAAAACTAATTAGTTGGATGGCAACATAACATTGCCCTCCATGTCTCTCCACTGCAGCTATTCATCTTGATATAGAATGAAGCTAAAATTAGGCACAACTCATTTGGATGAGTAAATACCACTTTGCATTCTTGAGGAACTATGGTTTTGATCCATCGTGCTCGTGAGAAGAAGACATTTTCAAATCAAAAGAAAATTAACAATGTGCTTTTTTACAATTGTTGTTAGTGTTAGAATGATTGCAACTTTAAGGTTCAATCTAATGATGTAAATGATTTTCTCTAAGTCCTAGAAGCACACAAAGCTTACTAAAAATCCCTGGCAACCACACCAACGATGAGTAGTGAGTAGATTCTATGCCCAACCATACAAATCAGAAGTGTTTACACATGATCCAATCGAAGTTCAAGGACTTCTAGGTTTCTATGTACATTAGTCTAAGAGGGAATCAATTATTGTAGTCATTGTCTTCCCAGTTACACTTATGAGTGCAAGGACATGGTTAAGTATAATGAGGCATATAATTTTTATCATTTTTATCTTTTATTATTCTAAGTCGCCTAAGAATAAAGAATAATGAATAAAGGTATTTAATTACTAAATTAATCTAATAACTAGCTAACACTTAACTAATCCTAACATAAGCATCTATTCCCACTTGCCATACACATCCTAAACATGTATAATGCTACTAGGTTACCAAACGTTAAG
>MNCI01030493.1:34098-47550 GCA_015680685.1 Gnetum montanum | reverse complement strand
AATCTAAATTTCCTTTGAGGGACTCTTGGGGTGTTAGACAATGTGTTAGGAGCAATATTGTTACAAATGGTATTAGAGCCTCACATTTTGTTTTATAATGAAACTCACTTGATAAAGGGTTAGAAAGGGTTTGTGGTTTGTAAGGTTTCCATTTTCAACTTTTACTAGCCACTTCTCNGGGTTTGTGGTTTGTAAGGTTTCCATTTTCAACTTTTACTAGCCACTTCTTTTTGGATGGCCTTGAAAAGATTCTCCTATTTGCTAAGATGGAGCCTAGTGAACCTAGTGGTGGCTAAGGATCATGCCAACCCAAAGGTCAAGGCAGAACTTGGACAAGATGAGCCTAAGTTCCATACCCTATGGGACCAAGTTAAAGTTGTGGATGAGGCCTTAGCATGTCCTGGGCCAAATAGTGCGAATGTAATCCATTATGTTCTTAAAGAAATGGAGTTTTTGCAAGACAAGATGGTTCTCTGCTCTAAGGATGAGGTAAAAGTGGTAGAGGCCAAGGTCTTAATCCTTGAATGCCTCCTAGATCATATGTTGAACCTCTATAAGGACATTTTTGGATCCTTTCAGGAGGCACAGAAAAAAGCATCTCTGGTCAATGACCTCATTATTCGAGTAAAGGTATTAGAGGCTGCCCTGGTTGGAGTGGATTAAGAGCTATCTTACTTAAAAATTGAAAATTCTATTCTTAAGTCCTCTTTAGCAAAACACCTTGTAGAAGAGCCCGTAGTAGTGGATTGAATCAAAGTAAGAGAACAAAGTTCCTATGATGGTGAGAGGAGCAATGCCAAAATTGATGTCTTTCTCCATGATGTGGAGATATATATGTTTACTTGGGATGTTATTGTAGCCCAAAAGGTATCCATTGCCTCTTAGTATCTCATAGAAAATGCTAAGCTATGGTGGCTCAATCTTCTTCGTGTCTAAGAGAAGGGTATTGCAACTGAAACAATAGACATATGAGACATTTTCAAGGCATCTTTAATTAAATAGTTCCACTTGGGAAACTTTGAGTGGGTAGCCAAAACTAAGCTTGAGTTCTTAAAACTCTCAAGAAAGCTTGAAGATTATATTAATGCTTTCCAAGATCTTATGCTACTAATTCCCGATATGGAAGATGAGGATTATTTCTTCAAATTTCTAAATAGGTTGCAACCCTAGGTGTAGATGGAACTATGTCAATGAGGCATTAACATACTCACTAAGGCTATTGCTACTATTGGTAGCTTTCTTAATTTCAAGAAAACAAAGCTAGATAAGGGTAAACTAGGAAAAGGAAAGCATGGCACATCCTCCCACTCTCATAAAACAGACGTAGGTTCTATCAAAGATGAGAATACTATTAAATCAATTCAACAATTTGGTCATCCTATGGGTGGTCCTCTAGGAAACCAAGGCTTCCAGTAGAAATGTAAAGATATCAGAAGTAAATGGCAACTTAGGACCATGAAAAAACAATTCTCTGGAGGATTCTTTAAGAGGTCAATTCAATGCTTCTTGTGTTATGGTAATCAACTAGTGAGAAATTTTCTTATAAGCTTAGGAGGGATTGAGAACAAGTAGGGACCAACTCCAGGGAAGTAATTAATGTCTCTTAAGTATTGTCTAGACCCATGCCTTCAAATTACAGATGGAAGCACCTTAGTGGAACAGTGGAGATTAGCTATTATGATGGAGTTTTCTAATATGGTTACATAGAGGTCAAGAACTAAAAGCTCCAAAAATGCTAATCTTGATAATTTACATTAGGTCTAATTGGCCCTAATCACTATGAGCTCGAGACAAATCAGTGCTCAAATTGATAATTGTGCTAGCCACAAATATATGGTACCATCCATGGTAAGAGACTTGCAGTTAGAAATGGAACCATTCTAAACTTCTTGCAAACTCAAAAAGTTTCAATTCCTTCAATGCATCAGTATTTGTTGTAGTGTTCTAGTCTAAGTGGGCTCATAGCAAAGAGCTCTTGATTTCTCAATTCTAGAACTGGATTTTTTTGGATGTTATATTAGGGCAAGAATTCTTGCACAAGGCCAAATTTTTCATTGCCCACATTTAGATTTGATTTTCATTTCACATGAGAGCTCAACTTGCATAATTTAGAGTCATGGAACACAAATAAAGAAGGATGAGGGGTCTAACCTTCAGATTATTTCTCCTATGGTGATGAAATAGCTAGTCAAGGATCCCACATGAAAATTTCTTCTAGCAATGCAAATTGATGATCCATCCAAGGGTAGTGGATCTGAAACATGCATTGATCCATGGATAGCTTAGGTATTAAACCATTTTCAAGATGCAATGCCAAGAGAGCTACCTAGAAGTGTGCCACCTCAGAGGGTAGTAGACCATAAAATAGAATTATTGCCAAGTACTAACCCACCTATTCAAAGACCATATCAGTTAATGGGGGTCAAAATTGGAAGAGTTGAAGAAATAACTGTCAAAATTGGAAGAGTTGAAGAAATAACTCAATAGTATAATGTCAAAAGGGTACATCCATCCCTCAAAATCTCCTTGTGGTGCACTAGTATCATTTTTTACAAAGGAGGATGGGACATTGCATCTTTATTGTGACTACAAGCTGCTAAATAAGCACATCATTAAGAATAAGTATCCAATGTCACTCATCTTTGACTTGTTTGATTAGCTGACAGGGACACGCTATTTTACCCAACTAGACATTCGCAAAGGATATTATTAGGTTTGCATTGTAGAGGATGATGAGGAGAGAACTGCATTGACTAGATATGGGTCATATGAATGGACTATGATGCCCTTTGAGGTATGCAATGCACTTGTTACTTTTTGTGCTGTAATGAATGAGATATTTTGATCATTTCTTGACAAATTTGTAGTCATCTATCTTGACGATATCTTGGTATACAGTTGAACCATGGAGGATCATGTTCTCCACCTACAACCAGTCCTTGAGAAATTGTGGGTAAATCAATTGTACATTAAGGAAGAGAAATGTGAATTCTACTATACAGAGCTAAAATTTCTAGGACACCTTCTAAGGGATGGACAGGTTAAGCAAAATCACAAAAATGTAGATGTTGTATGCCAGTGATCCACTCCTACTAATGTTCATGAGGTTCAACAGTTTATGAGGTTAGTTAGCTTCTATTGTAGATTTATCAAAATTTTTTTAAGTATTGCTACTCTTACAAATCTAAAAAAGAAAGAAGTCCCATGATAATGAGATTCAAATTGTTAGTAGGCCTTTGACAAAATTAAAGAGGCCTCAACATCTCATCTTGTATTGGCTTTGCCATATTTTTCAAAATGCTTTGAGGTTCATACTGATGCTAGCGAGGATGCAATCGATGATGTGTTGCTACAGGAGGATCATCCTATCATTTACGAGTCTCAAAAATTGAATCAAGTAAAGTAGAGATGACCTATTCATGAGAAAGAAACATTTGTCATTATCCATTGCTTAAGACCGCAGAGGCATTACTTGCTAGGAAATCATGTCCATGTAAAGACTGATAATTTGGCCACCAGTTATTTGCTAAATCAAATTCAGTTGAGGCCCAAACAACCACAATGGTTGGTCATTCTTTTTAAGTTTGATTTGCAGCTAACCTACCACCCTGGAAAAAAGAACATGGTGGCAGATGCATTAAGTTTCCATCCTCAACCTACCTCCTAGCTCTTCTCTATCACTAGACCAAAAACCTTACATGTTTAGTGTGATGAAGTGTTGTTAGCCCAAATCCAAGATGGTTTAAAAAGAGATCCCCAGGTCATTGACCTCGTGAAATTGATAAAAACAAGTTGAGCACCACATTTCAAAACAAAAGATGAAGTGCTTTAATTTTGGGACAATTGGATTTGTGTCTTAGATTAGGATGGCCTTCGTAAGGAGATTATTTGAGAGTGCCATGATACACAATGGGCTAGGCATCCTAGACAACAAAGAACATTAGCACTAATCAAAAGAACCTTCTTTTGGCCAAAGATGTATCAAGATGTGATTGCCTATGTTCAGGAGTATCTAGTGTGTCAACAAGACAAAGGTTCTACAAAGCATCCTAGTGAACTTCTACTTCTTTTAGAAATCTCACCATTTTCATGGGCTACATGACCATGGATTTTATCGCATGTGCCTACCGCATGTGAAAGGCCTGGGTAGCATCAATGTGGTGGTGAACAATTTTTTAAGTTTGCCATATTTATTCCCTGCCCATCTCAACATTCAACTGAGGACACTGTAGCATATTAATTTGATATGGTGGTATAATATTTTAACCTAAAACAGAATCACTCATCCCTCATTTGTTTCTCTACCACTTACATATACACAATGGCACAAAGGAGGGACTTTAGATTATAGAACCAGAACCATTTAGATTCTTCACTCTTGAGTTCCGTCTAGAATCTGAATTTGCTTTGAGCAACTCTTGAGGTGTAGAATAACTTGTCAAGGAAAACGTTGTTATTGAGGTAGTAATAACATTAAAGTAATAACAAACAAAGAAAATTCTACATTATGCATGCATACTGTACGAGGCCAGGTCCATCGAAAATTTTAGTGTAGCAATACACTTCACCATTTAAGAGAAAGATATATACTATATCAAAAAGCGCATGAATATTAGTGAGCTACGCGGGATGCGTGGTACTTAAGATATATACTGTATTTTAAGGAACTGCAGTAACAAAAAGCGCAAGAAATTTGAGCATGTTGGGCGGAAGCATATAATTAATTAATGAAGTAACACGAACATTTACGTGGTAGAGGCTATGGAAAGGCTTCAATGATGCAGCGCCAATCAGGGGCTGGCAGAGGCTTGAGCTTGTAAGCATGGAATCTCGCAGCATGGAGCACATGCCCCGACTCTCTTTTGGTGCGCTCTTTGCCACCGCTTCCCACAGCCATCATAGCCACATCGATAGCAAGGCCCACGTTCACTTCGTCCATGCGATTACGTGGCCGGACATTGTCTTCTACAGCGGACTCTACGATGACAACCTTGCCCTTGTCGGCTGGGATGGCCTTTTTGCAATTGCTCAGAATCTTTACGCACTCCTCGTCCGCCCAATTGTTTAGCACCCACTGAAGTATGCCATGCCAGGCCAAGCCAAAATGCATTCATGTAAATCGACTAGCTAATATATATATATATATATAAAATCAAATCGTCAACATACTTTTATGAATGCTACGTCGGCTTTTGGAACCTCCTTGAACATGTCTTCGGCAACATGTGTGTGATCCCTTCAACGTATCACAACACAGGTTAATTTCATTAGCAGTTCTTTGCTATACGGGTTTTGAAAAGAAATCAATTAAGCGGAGGAAGAAAAAGAGATATGCTGGCACCTTCCCTCTGAGGGGCATCTTGGATGACATGGGGGAGATCGAAGTTGATGGCCGTGGTGATGTTAGGGTAAGCGTGGACGAGACTCTCAAGAGTGGCACTGAAGCCACCTCCCACATCCACCACCGACGACAGCTGTGCCAACTTAGACATACGTATCAAGCAACGACGCCACGAACACTGCATTGGTGGCCACCATGACCTCGTTAATGACAACATTGAAGTCGGGCTGCCTCGATGCGTACTCAGAAATTCCACAGCCATGAACAAGACTAAACGCGTGGACGCCGCGGGTGACGCAGTCGGCGACTCGGTGCCATGGTCCCATGCCACTTTTGTGGTTCACTAGCAGGAACATGGGTTTCAGAGACCTGTGGCCGCTCTCTGCCGGCGTGATCAGCCACTTCGATGCCGGAGTTAGGTCGTAGCGTGTGACGCCGTCGCCGGTTGCGTCCTTCTCGGCGGAGAAGAAACACTGCGCCACAAGGAATCGCATGATGCGATTGAGAACGTCCAGATCCAGCAGATTCCTGCTCTGCAAGCATTAGCTTAGCGTCCGGACCCTCCGCCGCGAGAATATCCGGAATGCCCAGCTTTGAGGCTGCCATCCCCGTAAACGTTTCTGCAAATGCAAAAATGAATAGCCAGGCTGCCTTGTGATCCTCTACTTCCTCCTCCTTGGTATTCTAGGCACATATTGTACATATTTCTTGAACTATTCTTTATTTCATTTAAAATAAAGTTTGTAGTTCTGTTTATGTGCAAGATAGATTTATTTGTTCTATTTCAATGCATTTTTACTTTCTCATATGTGCATTATATATTTATTTTTCTAGCTCTATTTATATTTTTTAAGTCCCTGGGTGATCTATTGGACCATCCAGGATACCTCAAATTCTATTTTTTGGAGGCCCTTGGACTTTGGAATTAAAACTATTTCATTAAAATTATTGGTCTTCTAGCAATTGAATCTTTTAGTTGCTACAATTGGTAGATACAAGATTCATAGTGTTCATGTGGATGATGGGACAATAACTAATGTGGTACCATTTTTTGTTGTTGACAAGCTAGGCATAACTAAGAACATTCAAGAAACTGCTACCTCAACACTCAAGTCATTTAATAAATCACAAGCAGTGGTGTGAGGTTCCATCTCCTTAGATTTCATAGTTGGTGAACAATTCCCTACATCCGCTAACTTCCTAGTGGCTAAAGAGATACCTTAGGAAGTCCATGATTAGCAAAGCTTTATGTGGTCTCATCTCTAATACATTAGGAGATTCACTTGCCATACAAGGGTGGGGAAATTATGATCTGTGGAGACAATTTGTCGATACCATTAATTAACTATGTTAAGATTGACCAAGGTTGAGAAGTGGAGTTTCAAGAGAAGGCTCCTAAAGCTCAAGCTGGGGCCAATACCAACAAAACCAACAACAGTAACAACAATGAAGCTAAAGTCACCAAACCCGTGGCATTAAGTGATCAATGAAAACACCTACCAATTGCCATGTTAAATAAGCAACATGATAAGAGTGTGATTGTACAAAAGAAGCCCTTTGATTTATCAAAGGTCAAGTAACAAATGCATTGTAGATATATTATCCCTTATTTTGCTAATGGAAGCTTGTTCACCTTTGTAGCCCTATACCATGTTTCACATTTGTTTTATCCCTATACATCCTTTCAACGCTATCCCATATTAACTAGGTAGGTATGGACCATAACCCACTAAGGCCTAAGATTGGCAACATGATGAACCACTAAGGCCTAAAACTAGCAATGCATTAGCCTTCTAACACCTAAAACTAGCAACACAATGGTCCACTAAGGCTTAATACTAGCAACATGACAACTTGTTAAGGCCTAAAATTGGTAATATTATGGCCCACTAAGGCCTAAAATTGGCAAAGGTCTCATTTTTTTTAGCCAACCTAATTTTATTGAGATAAGAAGAGGATGATGATGAAAGATATAGTATTTTTCTTATGATGTATTGTCTACAGTATTATGAATTTTGACTTTAACTCATATGTTAGGTGTTAGATTGTGGGTTTTAATATTTCTATTCTAGCTATATGATAGTTTTAGATTAATTTTTACCTCATAATTTTTATTAGCTATAATTTAATTTTAACATGCCTTTAGAGTATTTTATCTTTTATGCTATTGGTTTTACATTTTAGTTTTCTCTTGTCCCTAGATTACTACCATTAGTTTGATGAAGTATAGATGTGTATTACACCCCTTTTAGATTACTATTTTCAGTTGTATAATCAACATTGCGACTTATCTCATTTTGTTCATAGCATTTTCCAATAGAACTCCACAAAATAGTAATATTAGGCTTAAAAGAAAAGTTCATTTTGAAAATTTTAAAGATATAATTTTTTAAAAGATCTTCTAGGGCTTGAGAGTATATCACTCATCAATATTTCCATTATAATAAATAGCAAATTTTTGGTAATTAATATAAGAACCATATAACATGCAATAATTCCTCACTCTAGATAAAAGAGTATTGATATGTTGTATAGAATTGTTAATTATTAAAAATTAATCATTTGCAAAGTGCATGTTAAGAAATTGCATATATTGATCATCAATTGAAATTTTCTTAATGATAGTTCTTTCAAATTGTAATGAAAAGTATGTGAAAGCAAGTTTACAATAATAATAAAAATATAACAAGCTAGGGCACAACCTTGAAGACTTGACCACTAAAGAAATAAAAAGAAACCCAATCCAAAATGAGTAGCAACTTGAGCATTCATACTAATTAGTAGGATACAGAAAAGATGAATAATATAATCATCAAATCCTAGTTTATAGAGACAAAAAATAATGAAATTATATTCAATCTTGTTATAAGCTTTAGCATAATTTCACTTAATAAAAGCAATGTCTTGGTTAGTATTAGAAGCACATTGCATTCCCTTTAGCTTTAACATTATTTAAGTTATGTTTAGCTTTAACAAAAACCAATCTTCTCAGGTCTAGCTATATCTTTTAGAACCTTCTAAATTTTACAATCCATGCATTTAGCTAAAATTTTATAAGTGTTATTGAAAAAAGTAATAGGCCTCTAATTACCAATGTGTTGAAGATCTCCATTTTTGGGTACAATATCAATTACAAATTTATTAATATTTTTATCAAGAAAAATTTTTAATGGCTCCTTGAAAAACATGAAAGAAATAATCTCCAAAGATATTCCAAACCATGGCTTTTTAATGGCACTCGTTTGATAGACTTTGCAAGATCTTCTTGAACTTGATACTTACACTTAGTAAATTACTTTCCAAACCATGTAGCACAATTTCTAACTCTACAAGTAATTCAATACCACTAGGAAATCCAACTAGATCCTAGGAACATATTAGCATTTATACAAAAATATCATGCTTTTAAAATGAGGTAGAATAAATTTTAGGGAGAAAAATGCTAATAAGAAAATGATTTGAAAAAATAGCATCTAAATGCACTTCTACTTGTAGGCTTCCAAATAGAAACATTAAAGATGTAAAATCTACCAAGTTGAAATAAATTCTATTATTTTCTTGTTGATAATTACATCAAATATAATGCTTCTCATTTGAATGATGTGGGAATAAAGAGGTAACATGAAAAAGATTTTTCTTTAAAGTCGCATCAATCTTCTTTTTCTTGACAAGATAGATTAGGATAAGACCAACAAGTTTATCTAAATGACTTTCAACCATATTGAAATCACCTCCAATAATCCAAGGAACTTTATGCAGATATAGTGGATATTTTCAAACTTCTAATTGATTTCTCGAATTATTAGACACAAAAATTATATAGTACAAAGTCTTCTTTTTCATGATGACAAGTAATCTAAATAACTCTTCTAAGGTTTATCAAAGCCAAAATTCAAAACTTTTCAAATATAATTTTTATTAACTAGAATAACAACACCTTTTCATTAACTTCATGAGCAGTAAAAAAAATATTGTAGTTTTTAAAAATGTGTTTACCAACAAAACTAATATTTTGTAGTGAAATCTTAATTTCTTGCAAGAAAAGAAAATCTAGAGATAAATGTTGATTTGAAAGATAATCACTAATAATATTTGGTTAAAACCTATTAAAAAGGCATTAAATATTATATGATAAAACAAACATTGAGATCTAGTGGGGAGTTCTTCATCCTTTTGGTATGTTAAAACCTTCAGGAAAATAGAGAATATGGAAATATGTTTGTAGTCTAGGAAGGCCATAAATGAATAAGAACTTTAGAACAAGAGTTAAGTTTGAAAATGAGATCTACATTGAGATGTCATGAGATCTACATAGAGATGTTGTTATGAAGACTACATAGGAAAAATGAGAGCATGAAAAAGTACAAAAACTAAAAGCTAAATGAAGATGCTCCAAGGATTGAGAAAAAGTTAAATCAATAAGAGAAAGCCTCATGAAATAGAGCTCAAAAGTTAAGAAGATGTCTCCAAAGAATAGAAGATGTCTTGGCTGAGAGGAAGTCAATCACAAGATGAAGTCTTCCAAAAACAAGAGATGTCTTGTTTTGAAAGAAGATGTCTCCCAAGAGTTTAAGCTGAATACAAAAATACATTCCAATCTTGAAGGAAACATCTACACTAGTTGTTAAATAGTCATTACATAAATTCTGAGGTATTTTCAAAAATTCTAAGGCTATAAGTAGACTCCAAAATCTTGGAAATTATGTAAGTGTTGTTTGAAAATGAGATCTACATTGAGGTTTCATAAGATCTACATTGAGATGTGTTATGAAGACTACATAGGCAAAATGAGAGATGGAAAAGTACAAAGACTAAAAGCTAAATGAAGATGCTCCAAGGATTGAGAGAAAGCTAAATCAATAACAGAAAGCCTTAGGAAATAAAGCTCAAAAGTTGAGAAGACATCTCCAAGGAACAGAAGACATCTTGGCTAAGAGGAAGTCAATTATAAGAAGATGTCTTCCAAAAATAAGAGATGTATCCTTTGGAAAGAAGATATCTCTCTAGAGATGTCTCCCCAAAGATGTCCCATTCTGAAAGGAGATGTCTCCTAAGAGTTTAAGTTGAATATAGAAAAGCATCCTAATCTTGAAGGAGACATCTACACTAACTGTTGAATAGCCATTACACAAATTCTAAGGTGTTTTCAAAAACTCTGAGGCTATAAGTAGACTCAAAAATCTTTGGAATTGTGTAAGTGTTATCACCATCAAAGCAATATGATGAATCGCATTCTATTGGTTGCGTCGACAAAACCTCATCAACATGGCCTCATCAATGAGGCCTAGTTGATGCATCATATCATGCATCGATGTGGCCATGTTGATGTAGTGCCTATAGTCAGCTATAAATGCATGCTTGCAGTTACATTTATGGTAATTAGAGATAGTAGTTACAGCAGAGCTTTTGCAATTTTTTCATTTGAATGTTAGAATTTTTCCTTGAGTGCCTGTAGCAAGAGTCATTGAGTGTATAGATCTTTACTCAAGCATTGTTGTACCTAAGCATGACAGTGTGTGTGGCAATAAAGACAAGCTTTCTAATAAACCTTGTAGCACTTTGGATAGATTATCTATTTCAATTATGCATTCAATGTTTTTAATTATTTATTAAATGTTTTCCATTAGTTATTAAATATTTTCCAGTTATTACATTAGTGAAGTAATTAAGCCAAATAATTACACACATAAGTATGACCACTTTGAGTGCAACACATATTCGCGTAGTAATCCTAGTAGCATTATTGCTCAATACACCTAGTAGCATAGTATTTGGTTGCCCAACAATGGATATGTGAGTTTAGAACATGTACAAAAAGTGGGATTGGATGCTTATGTTAGGATTAGTTAAATGCTTGTTAATTAGTTAATTTAGTTTAGTTAATCCAATTCTTTTTATCTACATTTTGAGCACCAAACTATAAAAAACAAAATGATAAAAATTAGATGCCTTAATTCCACTTAACCATACCAACGAATTTCACAAGTGTAATTGGGAAGACAATGATTGACCTTAAGGCTAGATTTACTTTCTAAAGGACTAGTGCACCATAAATGACAAAGTCCACAAAATTCTATTGGATTGTATGTGAATGCTTTATGATTTGTATGGTTGGGCATAGGGGTACCTTGTTGCTCATCACAACCATTGTCATATCTATCCTCTTGTACTCTTATCCAATAGTATCACATCATTTGCTTGGTTATATGCTAATTGTATATTGAATTGAGCCTCAACAACAAGGTCTTGTAATTATATATACATTATTTTCTTACTTTTTACATTCTTTCTTGTTTCCCTGATGAGTTAATGTGATTCTTATGAGAAGGCATTTGTATTGAGCTTATTGGAATCCTACAGGATTAAGTGGTTTTGTAGCATCAACACATTTGGGAGTAAAACTCAATTTTGTAAAGTTTTTGGAATCCTTTAAACTACATTCTGAGCTTGTTGGGACCTTTTAGGGTTGAGTGATTTTGCAATGATGAAACACTCTAGAGCAAAGCTTAGCGCTTGTACAAGGTGTGGTGCTATTCAAAGCACATTTTGAGCTTGTTGGGACCTTGCAGGGTTGAGAGATTTTGCAATGATGAAACTCTAAATAGTGAAGCTCAAATCTTATAAAGGTTGTGGTGTCCTTTAAACCACATTTTCGAATAAACATAGCATGGAGGTATACAAGGAATCTACCCTTCGAGTGTAGAATACCCAAGTTGGGGAACCATATAAATTTTGGATTTAATTTGGTGGCTAGAACTTATTTTAATTAGGAACCTATTCAACCCTCCTAAATTCCAGATCTTCATTTATTTCATAATCCATGATCCTAATAGATGAAAAAGTGTTTTTCATTAAAAAATTTTAGAATAGTAATAGGAGTAGAGAGAGAAGAAGAAACCTTTGGGATTATTAAATTAAAATTAATATTTGCAAGCCTCTTCTTTTTGCATTACACTAAGTAAAATTTGTCTCCATCAATATTTTCATTTCTAGTCTATGGTAAAAATTTCTTATTTCTAAAGAGGAATTCTCTTTAGATATTGAGATTTTATTAAAACCTTTAGAGTTAAAAGGATTAGTAAAAGACCAAGAACTTATTGAAGAAGATTTCATTTGTGCCTACAAAAAACTATCATTATTTTCCTTTTTGGAATATTGTTGTTTCTTTTCCTCTTGAACAAATTTTTTATTAAAAATAGAATAGATTGCAATAATATGATCTTCATGACAATAATAGCTCCAGCATCTTCATAAATTATAGTATGTACTTTTCTAGAAAGACCACAAATTATAGGCCTTGAGTTTTAATTTTGTATTCCTCTACCATAAATCAATCTCCATAAAATAATGTCTACACTGCACACTATCTAGTAATTTTTTAAACTTTGTCTTTAGGATTGTGCCAATGTTGGCAATAATTTCAATCCTAAGAAATAAAAGTATTACATTGATTCATATAAACTTTATGATCCAATGATTTCTCAACCAATTTAAAATTGGCTAGTTCAATAAGTCAAAAAGATTTATAAAAATAGAGAGCATGCAAAACATTTATTGTATAGCATTTAAGGATAGCCTAAATCATTGGTTTAAAACCCTTATTTAGATGAATAAATCCAATAATCTACAAAAAAATGTATTGTAAAGTTATATCTTTTGACAAAGATTCATATAAATCATTAGATAAAATAAAATCAAAAGCTTTAAAATTGTTCATAGTCTTTATAGTTTAAGAGACATTATTATTTTTCATCTTTGGATCATTCCTTGCCAAAGAAAAACAAACTTAGCATTGTCCACCAAAATTGAACCCATGACTTGGAGCTTTCAAATTAAGAATCTTTCTAGTAGGCTAACATATCTTTGTCAAATTGTATGTCCTTGTCCACACTAGATCTAAGGAGAATACTTCATGTAACCATGTATTATTAGTGGAACGTGGCATAGAGTCTTAAGAAATTAACAAATACCCTTCATATCATACCCTTATTTGTGTCCTCTTAGTCCTTCTTCTTTTTACCTAGGCTTAGTGACCATTGAAATTAATTGAATTTTTTTGATTAGAACCAAATTATTTCCATGGTAAGAACCTATTATTAATACAAAAAAAG
>MNCI01030493.1:12815-34091 GCA_015680685.1 Gnetum montanum | reverse complement strand
TAATAGTTTTGGAAATATCCTTTTAGGTTTTCATCATTTCAAACAATCTTGAAAATTCTCCCCTCTAGGATAGGAAAAGGATCAAGCCTTATCGTTGTTTAGAAGTACCCTCATGGGGTATCATTTCTCAGTGAAAGGTTTGCTTAAGAAACCAAAGAAATCAATGAATAATATAATTAATTCTACCATAAGAAGTTTTTGTAGGAGCTTAACAACTAAAGCAATAAACAAGAGTAGATTAAAGCATTTTCCTAATAACTAAAACTTTGCTAGCAAGGGTGATATATTTTCCTTTCCATTTAGTAAATTTCTTTTCAATTTTGGTAACCACATAATTCTACAAAATCTTTAGATTAGGCCTCAAAGTAAAAGGGATTCCTAAAATTTCAAAGACAAAATATTTTTCCAAGATTTTTCAAGACTTGAGGGTAACCCATTCATCAATATTACGACTACAATAAATAGGAAATTTTGCTAATTAATATGATAGCTAGATAATATGTAGTATTTTTCCTCTCTAGAAAATAAAGTATTAATATGTTATAGAGAGCTATGAATCATAAAAAAATAATGAAATGCAAAGTACATGTTAAGCAATTATGTACCATGATCATCAAATTGAAATTCACTTAATGATATTTCTTTGCAAATTATGTAAAAAAGAAGTTCATAGTAATAATGAAAAGATAGGAAGCTATAGGATAAGCTTGATGAACTAACCATTGAAGAGGAAAGGATGAACCTAATCTAAAATTTGTAGAAATGTAAGCATTAGCATCATTGAATAGGGTATGGATAAGACAAATAAAATAATCACCTAACCTTAATCTATATAGATAAGCAAAAATAAAATTCCACTCAATCCTATCATAAGCTTTAGCATAATCTAACTTAATAAAAATATCAAGAAATGGAAAATCTAGTAAGAATGGAAATATGTAGAAAAATGAAAAATGATAAAATTATGAAAATATTAAAGAAATGGAAAAGGTTTAAAAGATGACAAATTTAAGAAATAAAAAAATTACAAAAAATATAAAAATAGAAAAGAATAAAAAAACAAAAAATAAGTTATTAGTCTTAATTTTAATTAAGAGTATCTCTTCATGACTCAATTCATGGAAAATTTTTATTTTTATTTAGCTTAGATGGAGGGGGTGCTAGGGATGGGGGGAGAGTGTGGGGGTTGTGTGGGGATGTGTAAGAGGTAGGCTATTAGAACCTATTTTTTTAAAAAAACAATATTTACCTTCAAGATGTATAATCAAATTAGAACTTTATAACTTAGCATTACTCACCAAAATTGAACCCATAACTTGGAACTTCCAAATCAAAATTCTCATCAATAGGGTAATATCTTATTGTTGAATGTCAACCATTATTTGTTTATTTGGTGTGATAGTATTATATATTTATAGGATAACTAATTTTTAGATTGCATGAATGAGATAAGGTTTCTTAAAAAACATTTAAAATTTAGTGCATTAAGGTACATGATTAAGATTATAACAGAGAGCTTTATCTTTAAGCATTAGCTCAAGGTGTCCAATTTTTCTATTGTGCTATTGTTTGAAATAGACTTTATAGATGTCACTATGTATCAATTACACCATTTGTTTCTCATTTAGCAAGTTGAGATTCATTAGTTATTCTTTTTGAGCTATACTTGTTAGAGATATTCAAAGTTTCCATTTTGCATTCTTGTTCTCTTAGTTTTTTATCATTGTATATTACATCATCATTGTTACTATATAACCATTATATTGTAGTCATACCCATATTGAAGTTGTAATTAATCTCATAATTAATTCAAAACTAAAATTCATTAAGTAATGTTATTACCTATTTTTAATGTGTTGTGTCCATTATGTTAGTTTATCTTGAAGAAACATCATTTAACATAACTTAAATAACTTTCATGTGTTGAATATGGAATCATCAGTGTGAGTTCTAGTTTCCACCTCCTGTCATTAGAAGGTTACTCTATCAAATGTCCTAGAAAGTTAATATAGTATTGGAGAATGATGGTGAGTAACCTTTGAAGTTAAGTATGGTTTCCAATAAGAATTGGCAAAAAGAATTTTATAGAGCCATGACAAAGACAAGAACCTATGAACCATTGCTTGAGAGTCAAGTCTTGAATGCTTTAAACTACAATATATAGAAGTAACAAATTAGATTTCTACTTTGGAGAATGGTGTAGGGATAATTCTTTTACATCCTTTTCATCCATATATAAACAGGCCTACAAAAGATGTATGATGATGTAAGCTACTAGTGTATATAAGCAAGGAGTCACAGATTCAAAGCTAAAGATACACATCATAAGCATAAGCATAAGAAAGATAATAGAATGTACTAGTATTAATTACTAGCAACTTATAATATATTATTAACTTAATATATTAAATAAACTCTTATGCTTCAGAATAATGCATAAGAAAACAAATAATTAATCCAAGATCCTAGGTTTGAAACACTAAGTTTAGTGCATTATCATTCTAGTAATGATAACCTATTAGTAGATATACTAAATAAGATAGATGAAAAACTTTACACTTTTACCTTTTTACCTAGCTTGACATATGAGATTGAATCACAATAAATCATTAGATAGTGAAATTAATAAATATATAAGAAACATAATTGAGGAAGGATAGTCAAAATAAAGATAAGCTTATGGTATTCTATGTGATAAAAGAATACCAATAAAACTAAAAGGAAAAATTTATAGAATGGCAATCAAACATGCTATCTTATATGGTGTTAAATGTTGGGTAGTACAAAAGAGGCACAAACAACAAATTAGTATAGTAGAAATGCAATTGCTTAGATAAATGTTGAATGGTACCAGAAGAGATAAACTACATGATATAAACATTAGAGGAAGACTTGAAGTGGCTTATATTTTAAATAAATGTAATAATAACATTTTAAATGGTTTGGATACATGGAAAGAAGATCACATAATAAGCCTATAAAAATAATTTCTAAATTAATCCCAGGAAATCTATTGAAAGAAAGATTAAAAAAGACATGAAAAAAATAATTGAAACATTCATGTAATTGACTCCATTTTATTGGGACAAGGCTAGGATGATGATGATGATGATTTATCATAAATACAATTTAAAAATAAATAAATACTTTAGTGAGATGCATCATTAGGATTGCCCAAGGTGGGGGGGGGGGGGTGGGGGTGGGGGGGGGGAAGGGAGGGAGGAAGGGAAGGATTATAATATAGTTCAATTAGAGCTTTATAACTAAGCATTGTCCATCAAAATTGAACTTATGACTTACAGCTTTTAAATCAAGATTTTTATACAAGGTTAACACCACATTACTATTATGAGATCCATCATCATTTATTATCTATATTACAAAGTGCCATGAATCCCTCAAAAAATAAATAAGATTTTAAAAATAAATCAATAAAATAATGATGATGTGACAAGAGATAAGAAAAATTCAAAAATCATTAAGATACATCGAACTTAGTCTAGACAATAAGTTTGGTTCAACTTTAGACTAATTAACCCATAAAATATTAATAAAAAAGTCTCAAGTTCAATAAATACATTGAATCTAGTTAATGCATGATGAAACCACATACATTACTAACTAATTAAAATAAAAGAAAACACAAAAGATAGTTCTTGCATTCAAATCCAATACAGAATGTACCACTAACACTATACCCATGCCTAAGGTACATCATATAGAAAACTAAAGGTATGACAGTTATGATCTTATAATTTTCAAAGGATTATCAAAATTAGAACTAGATGACTATATATATTTCTTGGACCTATAGCTAATGCTAGTTGACTACACATAGTCCTTGGATCTATAGATAATATAAAGCTTTCATAGAACTTAAGAAGATCATTATAGCTTAGAATCATATCCATAACTTGGAATTTCTAGATCAATAACCTTACCATTAAGCTAATAACTCATTATTATTTTTATATTTTTTAAAATACTACTACATTATTCCATAAATTAAAATTGTGTTAAATACAAAGTTATTTGCTCTAGCATAAATTTAATTCTAAGGGATATGCTAAGTTACTATCTTGGTCTACTTAAGTTCCACTAAAGTACTATGTTTTTAAATTTAGGGGTATATACAAGTGGCTCTTAAACCTCAAAAATGAATTTTTAAATTTTTTTTTGTGTGAATGAGGGCAAAGGGGATGGTTATGAGAACCTAAAAGAATGAATATAATTCACCCTTGAGACATCATTATATTTCTTTATACATTCTTCTAAATAATAATTAAAACATTGAGAATACATCAAATCATCAACATAAAAAAGAAATGTTAAATATAAAAGGAAAATCCCAATATTTTTTATGCCCTTTTAGGTTTTCATCCTTACAACCAATCTTGTTGTGAGTGTATATATAGAGATAGTTTTAGTTTGTTAACCTTCAAAACTTACATGACTAATATTGAATGTACATTATTGTTCATACTAAATAACTTATTTATCATAACATATATTTAAAATTTATTTATTTACAAAAATACATAGAATTTTTAAACTATTTGATTGGAAAATAATATTAAGTTTTATTTTAAGGAAAGTTTAGAGCTGGAGATATTGGAACCAAAAGTATTTTTACATACCCTAAACTTATAGCCAACACTATACTTTGGTAGAACTTAGAAAATAATACCAAATAGTTCAATAATACATTGATAAAGTTATCTTGCAAGTAACTATCTTCTATATTATTTGTATTATATATAGTATCTAGCATGAAGATTTTATTGTTATTTATGTAGTATTCTCTTACAATTATCATTAGCTATCATAATGAGGATGAAAACTAAAAAGACATCCCAAAACCTTTAGGCTTTCTCTTTTGAGACTCTCTTCATTGATCTGATGTAATCTAAATTTTTTAATTATTATTATTCATTTATTGAGCATCCAACACATACCCCCCACACCCCTCCCTAAAAAAATAATAATACATATTTTGTTATTTCATTTCAAATATTTTTTAATTTTCTTATGAATAAAGAAATCATCAATTAACATTGTATGTTATTGTTATGGTGTTGCACTTAAAAACACTCTACAATACCACCTTTGAGTCCCAAATGAGCAAGGAAAAAATGGTGGACTCAAGATGGACTACGCTTTAGAGATCACAACAACTGCAAGCATAACATAAGTGTATACACATGTTAGTCCATCTATTAGGAGCATAGAATGTACACCTTTGATAATCAGATAAGTAATAGGACCAAAAAAACATGCACATACAACCATAGCAAGTACTCACATACACATAGAAATTTCAATCCCCTTAAGAGAGGTAAGGTACATTTTTATCCTAATGCATCTATCCCCAAGAACCCACTTTGTATAGAAGGGATGATGCCTAAGAAAGAGAGGCTAAAGACTTCCCAATAAGCTTGCATATCCTTATAATGTAGTTCACAAGGAATTAAGGCAATGTAGTTTTAACATTACATGAACCTGTAAGGATCTTCTTACTCCTCTAGTCCCCATTTCAAAGGAAAACAACCTTCAAACCACCAACAAGGCATGCTTTGTTATAGGTATCCTAGAAAAACTTGGATAAAAGCTTTTAGGGAAAAGCTATAAGAACAATAGTCCATATACTAAATAGAATTTCAATAATTTCATTGAATTTTAAATGTTCAAATGATGTATGAAATTGAAAGAAATCAAAAGTAAAATCCTTAATAGTATTTGAATGTAAAGTATACTATTGTATACATAACCATGAGAAGATTGATGTAAAGGAAAGGAAAAGAAATTTTATTGGGTATGCTAAATATACTAAAGAATACAGAATTTGGAATGACAAGACCCAATGTTTGGTAACATCATGAGATGTAATTTGCAATAAGAACAATTGTTTATATATTCAACATAAGTCAAATAGTTGCATGGAACTTTAAATGTTTAAATAATGTATGAAATAGAAAGAAACCAAAAGTAAAACATTTCAGAGTATTTACATGTAAAGTGTACCAACAAATACAAAATTTAGGATGATGAGACCCAAAGTTTGGTAATATCAAGCAATGTAGCCTATAATGAGAATAGTCTAATTAGTGGAATATTAAAGAGAACTTCCTAAGCTTTCCAAAAATAAGAATTTTATTACCTAATTTTTTGTGAAGTTAAGATAACCAAATAATTCTTTTGTTACCTAAAATTCCTTTAGTCTATTACTTAGAGAAGACATCTTATCTCTAGAGGAGACATCTTGCTTGAATGTTAGGGTTCATAGTGAGACATCTTATCAAGCCTGTAGATGTCTTGTTTAGTAATGGAAAGTTTCGATTTGATAGTTCTAAGATTCAAAATAGTTGAGAGCATTCAGATCATGATTGAAAATAGATGAGAATCTCCAAGTTGATCATGGGGAATGTTTTCCTAAGGTCTTGGTCTTGTAATTGTTAAATATTAGTTTTATGTTTGCATGTTTGTCATGTGATGAGTACATGAGAGAGTTGGGAGAGATATTGCATGAGATTTGTATGCATCTATGTGGTTAATTGTAAGTGTGATATTAGCCATTCTAGCTCTTTCTATATGTGTGGATCTTAGTCCTATATGTGAGGAAGAGATCTGGTTTGATTATGCCTTGCATTAAGGTCAATTGGATGTGTGCTTATAAAGCGTCATGCTCTACCATATCATTGAGTGTGTGAGTATTGTTATTTTGTGGGATTGTGTTTCCACTATATTTGTAATCATATTTCAAGATTAATAGAAGATATCTAGTTTTCTTATTTTATAGAAATTGAATTAACTAGAAGAATATTTGAATTGAGTGGGTTTTAAAGGGTTAAAGTAAATTGGAGTGGCCCTGTTATAGAGAAATGTCCTTGAAAAAATGTTAATGGAAATCACTATGGTGGATGAAAATAATATGATGGTGCAGATGCTCATTGTCTTAAGTGTGCTAAGAGAGTCTATACAGCTTGTGTAGAAACAAGAATTTGGATATAAAATGTGAAAGAAACTTGAAAAATATTCAATGTAAAGAATGAATCAAAGATTGTGTCTTTTTACATTAGTTAAACTTATTGAGATTAAAAGAAGGCTAACATGTTGCCACACTTGTAGAGAAAATCTCCAAGTTGCAAGCCAATGTTTAGGCATAAAATGATTAACTGTTAGATGAGATCATCAAGTTATGTTTATTGGAAGTGCTTCCATTGTTGTATTATTTCTTTCATTAAATAGAAGAGTGTTGTGGAAAGACATACATTGTGATGGAGCTTTCTACAAAAGTATTAGAAGAAGAAGCAAAAATAAATGCCTATGCCTCCAATGTAGAAGTCTCCTCTCAAGCAATTGCAGTGAAGATTGAGAATGATTATAAAAAACTAATGGACATCAATGTATTTTTTCATCTATAAGAAAGAGGGAAATCATGATAGAACCTACTTAGAAAAAGCTAAAAGGGGACATGGAATTGAAAGTGGCTCAATGTTGTATAAGATGGACTTTTTAGGCTTTGTAAATACTTTTTGTGTATTTTGTATTTTTCTAAAATAGAAAATATGTACATATTTTGAATATTTGAATCATATACTTGGTGTGGATCTAGCCTCATCAACCTCAAATGTTATCAAAATCCTCAAGAAAGAAAATTGAGATGAAATAAAGAAAGAAAATAAATATTTATTGTTGCTTGTATAAATGAAATGGAATATAAAAGAAAATGGAAGCAACTTCCCAAGGAGAAACAAGTATTCAAGATCCTCTTATCCCTCCTACTTGCACAAGGCTCAAATTCATACAAGGATAACTTCATTTCACTTCCTCACATAATGACTAAAGATAGCTTACAACATGAGTGCTTAAGATGATCTCAACTTTCCTCTCTCAATAAACTCTCAAGCTACCTTTTCTATGGATGGTCTATAGCCTAGGCTTTTGATGCTAATTTATCCCTCTTTTGGTGACCTTTCACATCTCGTGATGTTTCAAATTTTAATATGTGTTAATTGGAATTTGCCCTTGAAATTGCCCTATTCATTACCAAGATATCTTGGATGTCTTGATAAGATTCTAAAGACTATAGGTGAGGCATCTTTAGAGATTTCTTAAATAATTACAAATTTTAAAAGATCTATGTAGGTTTTCTAATTATTTGAAATATATCTTCTTAAAATTTCCAACTCCAAATATGTGATTGATCCATCTATTTGTCATAGCCTTATTGATAGATAGAATATTCTAAAAATTTGACAACTAAAATAATTAACAAAACTAAAAAATTCATAGATCTTTATTACAAAGATGCATCCATTCTTCTATTATAATTTCAATGGATAACATTTTCTATTAACTTCCATTTCATATGTTCTTTTTCAATACAAATGCTTTTTCTAACCTTTATAAGAAATTGCATATAAAGGAAAGGAAGGTTTAACTTCAAAGAATATAATAATACTACAACTCAACCATATGAAAAATTCAATAAATAAATATGCAAATCTAAGTTAAAAAATAATAAAATATGATTTTATTCTAATTTTATCAGATTCTCTATTGTAGCAAAATTCACTTGACTATCCTTACATTTCTTGATCAAGATGACTACCTAGTAGATCAGAAAAGGTAGATAATATTTTGTATATTTTTGTCCATAATTATGTTGGAGAGTGTCTAGGCAAGGTTAAATAATATTTTATTCATAATAGAATTAATTTTTCCACCCTTTCATACCATTTGTGGTGGTTAACCCCACACATGGGTATATATGTCACATTTTTTTTGATAAATAATTTATGAAGGCATAATTATAAATATATAAGTGATATTTTGAGAGGTAGTAGGGTTGATGATGGCTTTCTACCCCTCCCATGGTTTGGTGATCATGGGGATACAAGGACTCCTTTGCTCCTTATGTCTTCAGAATGATACTAGCATGGCAATTCCATGCATTAGTAGAGGAGGTTATGGTCTTCCTCATTACCCCAACTTGGTAGGACCTTACCTGGTAATGAGTGGCAAGTAGACCCTATGCCCAACCATATGAATCACAAGTATTTATGCATGATTTGGTTGAATTCTAAAAACTTCTAGCTATCTACATATACTAGTCTAGGAGGTGAATCAACTATTGCAATTGTTGTCTTGCCAATTACACTTGTGAGTACAAGGGCATAGTTAAGTATAACCGAGGCATGCAATTTTTATCATTTTTCTATTTTTATGTTCTAATTTGCCTAAGAATAAAGAATAATAAATAAAGGTATTTAATTACTAAATGAATTTAACAACTAGCTAACACTTAATTAATCCTAACATAAGCATCCATTCTGACTTGTTGTACACATCTTGAACATGCATAATGCTACTAGGTTACCAAATGTTAAGTGTTATTGTGATTACCAAGCATTATACATATGCTTGAAGTGGTCATACTTATGTTTACTATTTAATTTATCTTAATTAATTACTTTAATTACTTAAAACATTAACGAAAATTACTTAAAATATTAAGTGCTTAAATAAATAATTAATCTAGTCCAAGTGCTACTGCAAAGTTTGATCAAAAAGCTCATCTTTATCACCACACACATAAGAGTGCTTAGGTATAATAGTGCTTGAATAAAGATCTGTATACAATTTGACTCTTAACTACGGGTACTTAGAAAAATATTCTAATTATTGGAAAGGAAAATTGTAAGAACTTCATTACAACTATGAGACTTAATGACATAAATATGCTAGAAGGCATACAATTATAGGCAAAAATAGAGTGTCTCATTGATGAGTACACATCAATAGGTCAAACCCTACATCAAAGGAATCACATTAATGAGATCTTGTTTACAGGGTCACATCAATAACATCCCGTTGATGCAGCCAAACTATGTCACTCACCATACCCTCACCATTGAATGAAAACTCATCCTTGAGTGCTTTACAAAATTTGGGAAGGGATGGGATTATTAACTAAAAAAATAAACACACAAACAACACGACAAAAACTAAGTGCCAAAGTGTACAATTTTACAATGATTATAAAATTTTTGGTGTTTAGGACAACAAAATTGAATACCAGGACACAATTGACAAGAAAAATTCCTCTAATAACATGAAGATGATGATGAAGATCAAACAGTCCTAGAAGGTGAAGGCTCCTATGGTTCTAAAGGACCTTCTCTTACTTGATCGCACATGGTGGTTAAGATGGTTACAACTTCTGGTGGAAGACAAAAGGTGTCCAACAGTGCCTTCATCTTCTCCTCCTTACTCTAGGGATCATTCATAGTCTACGCTACATCACCAATGTGGGCTAGAATGGGAATATCCCATGGACATGAAATTATTATGAATAGCTCCTTAACATTCATGAACCAAGTGGCAAACTATTTACATTTAATATTAAATGCTCTGAGTGCATTGTGCAGCTCCTAGTAATCATTCATCTACTTGGCTAGGTTCTTGGTAGTTGATCATTGATTAGTAAAATTTCTTTAAGAACCTTGAATCCAACATTGAAAATCTCAAGCTTTTGCTTGATCTCTTTGTGGTTCTTGAACTCTATCTCATGCATCAAGTATAAGCTGGGCACTTGTTTCTCCAGTTTTGACTGATGCCTATTTGTAGTTAACATCACTAGATTTTCATGATAGAGATTGAAAAACTCCATGTACTTTATCATCTCCTTGATCTATAGCTCTTTCATGTGGATCTTCGCTTTGTTGTAGTAATTGATCCCATCAAAGATAGGGTACTAGACATTGCCTTCTTTCTTAAGCTGCTGGAGGATCTCATTGATTTTCACCTTCATCATTTGAATGTGCTTTTCATTGATTTCTTTCTATAAGTCAACCTAATCTCTATAATGATTCTTAACTCTCTCAAATTTGAGAGCCTCATTCTTCCAAGTGGCTATATCTATTGTAGACTTTTGGGGAAGGGCTCAAACTTCCTTCATGAAGATATTTCTATTTTTTGCTACCAATCTCATTAATTCATTATTTATTCCAGCTATCTACTCTTACTATTAATGGATAAAATCTTATATCTGCTATTTCTACACATCAACATTCCATAGGTGATGATTTTCTATAATCAAAATTAAATTCTCATGGCATGTCTGGATCAAGTCCTTTTGAATTATGTACATTTTAACATTGGCCATGAACTAGTTAAAGATGACCATATCCTTTACATCATCAACCTTTTTGAGCTAGTCTTGATGCTATTTGAAAGCTTCATCTTGTGTCAACACAAGGTTAAGAAATGTAGGATCAATAAGATGGGCTCTTAATTCAACAACCTCTATAGCCAAGCATTGGTTTTTAGCTTGGATTGTTTCAAGTTACCTCTTCAATATGATGCATTTCCCGTCTCTTCTAGTAACTTTGGCTAGGTTGTAGTGATTATATTTGGAAGGTCAAAGGAATATAGAAATAGTTGCCTAGTTCCCATCAGTTGGTCCAATAACTCCTTGTGCTAGGCCACACTCAGTTTGCTACTAAGGGTTTCTATGGATGTTTGCACATCTCTAACTACAAAATGTCTAGTGCAGACACCTTAGGTGCATTTAATGCTAGATAAATCCTATTAGCAATGACCTCTACCATTTTATCCTATCCATGGTGATGCATCATCAAGATAGTTGCCCCATCAACCTCCTCTAGATGCATCGAAAAAGTAGCAGCATTCCTAAAAATTTCTAGGAATTACTACTATTGCAAGAGAGATACCATTACCTCTTGGGCATTAGGATTTGACCTTATGGGTAGCTACATTCATTGGACTAAGAAAATTGGCCCACATCCTTCCATCTACATTATGGTTCAAGCCACTTTGTTAAGGTGGCTTATTTTTGAGTGATACACAAATGGATCACCATCACTCATTTCTACCCACTACTCCTACTCCTATAAGAGCTACTCTCAGATCTTGTGCATGTGCTCAAGAGTAGCGTAGGACTTTGAAGTTGTATTGTGAGTAGGTGGTGGTTATTACTCCTCTTCTTGGATGACTTTGGTAGGCACCTTGTGCTTCATCATCTTTGCCTAGGAAGTAGATACAGCATGTTAGACAATGTCATTTGTATAGCATGATATGTCTCCCCTCTTTCATAATTTCTAGATGAGACATGGGAAGGAAAATATCTTCCTTCCATGTTCATTCTCTTTAAATAGCTTCTCTATCTCAAGATAAATTAACTATGGAAGGTTGACTAGGAATCTACTACTGAGAGCTACACACAACATGAGAGGAGAAAGTTGTAATCTTACTTGGCCTCATCATTGGATTGAGGTGGAAGGTTGTAATCTTAAAGTATGCAGACTTTGCCATGATGAGGGCATCAAAATCCTTAAAATCAACAACATAACACCATTGCATTCATTATTTCTTAACATCTAGATCTACCTACATAGAGATTTCAGTAGGGTTTACCCTAATTTCTGGTAACCCAAGGGCCTCTACAATGGCTTTCACCAAGTAGGACACTAAAATGTCCTTGATCTTAAACATTGAATCAGCCTATTGATTATTCCAAAATAGGTATGTCTCTCCCATGTATGACTCCCTGCTAGAAGTGATTATGGACCACATGGGAGAGTTCTACAATTGAGTTTTAACTTCTAAAGGTGTGACCTTTAAGAAATATCTAAAGTTTAATTCTTAGAGCACTGATTTCTGGACCTCCTTGTTCACGATCTTTTTGAGATAAGCCTTCATCAAGGTAACCTCAAGGTTTAGTCTATGCCTTGGTGCCTCATCTCAGTGAGATTGTTCTGTTGTAGCTACTTCCTCAAGAATATGCTGAAAAGATTCCACTTCAGACTCCTTCTAAAGAGGTCCCATGTCATGGATTTCTAGTTGCTTATGTGCCTACTCTTGGCCCCTTCCTATTTGTGGTCATTTATCCCTTGGTTGGGATGGTCCTCCTTCTTGCACATGCTTTCCTTTTGGTGCCATCTATGGTCATAGCATAACCATAGATTAGCATTCAATGTGTAACTTATACATTTTAATACCTTGTCTCCTTAGGCAGTTACACTTAGGCTAAGTTTGAACTTTGGAAAACTGATTATTTTATCATTATTTTAATGATTTTTAACTTAGAATGTTATTGAAGCCTGTTGGAAGAGTTTAACTCTCATGATTTAATATTTTCATCTTGGTTTCTTAGTTAAACCTTTGTGGGAGTTAGAAATTTTTCCAGAAGTTTTTTTCCTAAAAACTTAAGATTTATGGTCCCCATGATGAAGAGCTTATCTCCAATAACTATAGGGTTGAAGAACAAAGTGAATTGGACAAACGAGGAAGATATGACTTTTGAAAGGTTCTAGGCTCTAGAAAATTCAAAAACTTCCTCCTTGTTTATAAGAAAATGTGAAAAATTACTAAGTATTTGTACATATTTATAGGTGTTTTTGCCTTACGTCAATGGGATCCCATTGATAGGTGGGATGTGTATATGGGGTCCTATTGATGGAGTTATTCTAGAAATTTTTTCATAATGAATATCTTGAAAAATATGAGTTTTCACATGAAATTGGAATCCATAGAAAGCTAGAAAAGCCATGAACATGATGAAATGCTATAAGAGGACTTATGAATTCTCAAAAATAAAGATAAGAAACTTAAGTAACCAAACCAAGAGATATGCTAGTGAGTCCTCATAGTAGGCACATGTTCTTTTTTTCCCTTTCATATCCTCAAACCATGGAGTCCATGGATACCACAAGTGATGAATGGCTATGAAAAGTTAAGGACCAAATCTAAAAGAATCTACCTAAGAATTTTAACACATCAAACTAAGACATCAGACAAGACATGAAAACTGGTAGTGAGGTGAGCTATGGAAAGCATTAATGGATGAGAGAAAAGGTGGAATAGAGTTCCTATTTATGGTCACATGAAGTCCCTTGTGGATTTCGTAGTTGAATGATCCAATAAATTCCATTCTTAGTCTAGATCAAAACTAACCACTTTCAATAACTTCACATTACCACTTTAAGACTAGATTATCCCCTCAAGACACAAGAATGCTCCCATAGATCACTCATTGTTCCTTATTAGAGAAGAAAAGAGAAGCAGGAAGTGAGAAAGGGCCTTAGTTAGAGGGGACCTTCAGGCATGGGTAACATATCTTTCTAGTCCCATAACCAGTGCTTGTAGCCCATTATTTTATCTAAGGGGTATGCTTTGAATTCCCATCATGTTTTTTTTATGAATTTTATATTTTTGTGGATTTTTGGATGGAACCACACCATGTAAAGACTTATTAACTTCCAATTATTGGTCAACATGGAATGGTAAGAGATCCATGAAAACACAATTACACTCAAGTAGAAAGGCACAGAGAGCATTGAATCACCTTGAAGTCACACCCTTTTCAAACCTTTGAATCTTTCCCAAATTCAGAAACTACCAAGGTCATAAGTTTGTTAAAGTTTCATTAGTGAAAAAGGAACCTCATACTTCTAGAATAAGGAAGGCTATAGAGTTTGTGCATGGGTGGATGACATGGACTCACTGCCTATTTCATGAAAAAGAAATCATGTCTTAGTAATTAGTCATTAAAATTCAAAAATAAAGCCAGACATTAGCAATCAAAAACATTAAGTGCAAACCACCATTAGCAAATAGCTACAACATTACTGTGTCCTACTAGTAATAAAGCACTTTATTAGAAAACAAGAAGAAAAGTTTACACCAAAATAAAGTAAAATATAAAAGAAATTGTAAAATATTCAAGAAAGCTAAAACGTACTAATGATGCTGTAAAATAAAAAATTGTAAAAACAAAGAAAGTGTAAAATAAAAAAAGTATAAAAACTGAAGAGCCATTTATATGATTAGCCTAGATGGCCATCTCCCCCATGACTAAGTTGAAAGGAGGAGATCTAAAAAATTGAGTGAGGTTATCCATCCAAAATGGCTTTTCTTGCATTGGCTTGCTTTGGCTCATCAAAATGTTTCACTTGTTGCATGTTGACTAGTTGTTTTTTATTTGGGCTCTCAGGTTTGTAAATCAACATGGCCCTAGAAGGAAAGGTTTCATAGATGATATAAGGCCCTTCCCATAATGTTTGAAACTTTGTTCGTTGTGGCACATGTGTGGGTTTCTAGTAGAGGACCTTTGTCTCCAAGTTAAAATTTTACTTTTCTTATTCTAAGATCATGATATTTCTTGTTGAATGCCCTATGCACTTCATTCAAGAATAGGGCCACCAATCTATTCTCATCTAGCATGTTAAGGTTGATCAATCTTTCTTTCTGTGCTAGGCTAAGGTCAAGGTCAACATCACAAGCTGTTAAAGTGTACAAAGATTGGATTGAATATGAAGAGTTGGAAGTTTTCTATACACTAGCTCATAGGATGAGTAGCCTATAGGGAGTTTCCATGTTAAGTCATAGATCCAAAGGGCATTGTTGAGTTTTGTGCTCTAGTCTCTCCTATATTTTCTAATTTTTCTCATTAGGATTTTTGAGATCTTCATATTGATAACCTTAACTTGACCATTGGCTTGGGGATGGTAAGATGTTATTAATTTATGTTTGACCCCCAAGCATTGCATGAGCTTGCAAAAGGTGGTGCTTATAAAGTAAGTATCTTTGTCAAAAATCAATGCACATGGCACACCAAACCTATTTACAACATTTTTTTTTACAAATCATGTAGCAGTGGAAGATGTACAATCGGTGACAACTATTACTTATACCCATTTTGTACAATAGTCAATAGTGACTATTATGTACACCTTTCCATTCAACATGGATGTGATGGGACCCATGAAGTCTATGCCCCATATGTCGAAGGGTTCTAGTGGTTGGATCCACTACTAAGGACCCTCCATTCGAGTGGTCATCCCACCATCTCATTGACAACATTCACAAAAGTGGATGAAGTGGCGGGAATCCCTAAAGATTGTTGGCCAATAATACCCTACCATAAAGATCTTAATGGTTGTGCATCCCCCTGCATAGTGGCCTTCACAAGGACCCTCATGAGCACCTTGGAAAATGCATAGCTAATCAACGTCAGGAACATACCAATGAACTAGGCTATCGATGCATGCCTTGTAAAGATGTCCATTAATTTCCATGAGCTATTTGGCTTGATGAAGAAACTATTGTTTCTCTGAATGGTCCAACTCTTGTAGCATCTCCTAAGTGAGAAGATAAGTGAGGATGTCATCATACCATGTAGTTTCATTAGGCACTTATTCATTTATTACATTGGTAAAGAGGAGTTCATTAAGAAAGTAATCAAAAAGTGGGCTCTCCTCCTCTTTGTTATCCCATCCTAACCTATACAAGTGATCATTAACTACATTCTTAATTTCCTTTTGATCTACCATTGTAAGATCGAAAACCTACAAGATCACCATCCATTATATGACACAAGGGCTCATGGTTGACTTGTTTATGAGGAATGTTATTATGGTTAGTATGCACAAACATCTTGTATTGAAGCACATAGTGCTTGAATTTCTCCAAGACATACATTACAACCATCAACTCCTTTTCTATTGTGATGTAGTTGAGATGTGCATTCACAATGCTTTGACTTCCGCAATAGGCATAATAAGGATGTTTCTAATCATTCAACTATGTAAGTACTGTTCCCAAGGCATAGTTCAATGCATCTATCATGATATGAAATGGACAGTACCAACTAGGTACTTATAGAATTGAAGTTTCTACAATCTTTTCTTTGAGTTGATGAAATGCCTTTTTGCATTTCTTGGTCCATATGAATGGAGCATCTTTCTTTTTAAGCTCAACCAATAGTTTATCAGTCTTAGAAAAATTCTCTATGAATAGTCAATAATAGCCAATGTGTCCAAGGAATGACTAGAAATATTTAATGATTTCTAGTTAGTAGGTTATTTTTTGGATGACCCTAATCCTTTTAGGATCCACCTAAATCCCTACCTGAAAAAGTCTATGCCCCAACACAATGCCCTCCTGGACCATCAAATGGCTCTTTTGCCAATTAAGTCAAAGATTGGTCTCCATGCATCTTTTAAGCACTTGCTCAAGGTAGTCCAGGGCCTACTCAAATAGCACCATAGGTGGAGAAGTCATCTACAAAGACTTCCACCTTGCTACCAATTTATTACTGAAAAATACTAAGGACAAGGTGTTGGAAAGTTGCAAGGGCATTGCATAGACAAAATGGCATCTTTTGATATGCAAAAGTCCCCCAGGGACCTATGAATGTAGTTTTGGGCTAATCCTTCAATGAAATCTGAATTTGGTTATAACCACTATAACCATCCAAAAAGCTATAGAAACAATGTCCAAGAATAGTGTCCAAAACTTGGTTCATAAATGACAATGGAAAATGATCTTTGTAGGTTGCCATATTCAACAACTTGAAATCAATACACATCCTCCACTTGCCTCCTTTCTTTGACATAATTACAAGTGGGATAACCCATTCACTATCTAAAATTGGATAGATGAACCCTATCTTAAGGAGTTATTCAATTTCCTCTTTGACGATCTACTTCAATTTGGGGTTTAGCCATTGCTGAAGCTACCTTTTTAGCTACCTTTTGAAGGAGCAGAAAGAGAAGCTATTGAACATGATTAACAAATGGCCAATAATCTTTTCTTGGTCATATCCCAAACTCACTGGAATTGATCCTAGGATATGCCAGCATTGCATCTATACTAATCCTTCCACAACTTTCTCTCTTTTAGATCTCTCCTTCTTCTTTTGCAACCTACCCAATAAGCCTCTGAATCTTATGGGCTCTTAATTCTGACAATATCCCTTAGGCATAGACACTAAGAGATTTCCATGTTTCTATTTGAAGCCCATCTATGGTATGGCAAAGCTACTCCCTTTGAGAATAACCATGGCTAGGAAATCTATGCAAAAAATAAAAAAATAAAAAAAATACTAGTCCATGGCTACATTCAATGGTTCATGTATTTCTTATCACTAAGCGTGGATCTGCTTTCTCAAGTTAGACACTCAAGAGTACATCTAATATTTTTCATTAAACAGCACAAGCATTGTATTCTATCTATGAATTAATTTTGGCTCCAAAGAGCTATACCAACTTTCTACTTCTTTTATGAGTGTCTTGGGAAACAACTTAAATTTTTTCCCTTCATTTTCTATGTTTTGCAAAGCACAAGCATTGTAAAAGGCTTGTACAAGATTTTGCAAATATGAATTGTATCCCCCCTCAAAATTGAAAATATTGTTCATATCTAAATGCTATATTTGGCTATCTTTCACATGTCTTGTTGGAATTATAACTATTTCTATGATGTTTAGCATGTTTCAAGTTTTGAGTAAAGGCTCATCATAATCATGTCCTTTGTGATAGTCATGGTTCCTATGATGCCCTCTACTACCCCTTCTCTCATGGTGGTAAGCCTCCCTTGAATACCCACACCTCTAATCTTGATCATTCTAGCAGGGCCTGCGATCATGATCATTTTTATCCTATTGGTCAACTTTCTCACAATCACATCGTTTGCAACTTCGGTCAGAGCCTGAGGAGAAAGAAGAGGATGACAAAGGTGAAGAGGGAGAAGTAGCACCATGGTTTCTACCACTCCCTCTTTGATGATCACATCCACAATCATCATCATGTTGCTTATCCTTGCCCATACCATGACTCCCACCTTTAGATCCCCCATGATCATTGGATCCATTTTTATCTAAACTAGGATTGTTTACAGTGGATTGTAAATTCTAGTTCAAATACCCTTCACTAGAATCAAGGGGGGGATAGTCTACCTACTAAGAATCCTTAGAGAGAAGATCCTCATCATCTTTTTGGTTCACTAGGAATAAGGGGTTTGTTAAACGTTTTCCCTTCGTAGCTTCATAGCATTTCTCCTATTGTTGATCTCTTTTCTATTGTGTTTTAGTGGGACAATAGTCTTCATAGTCATGTTCCTGCACAACATATTCATCATTGAGATCCTGGATGTTCAACCTCTTAAGAGTTTTGACAAGCATCCCAAGAACTAATTGGTTGGGTGGAAACACAACATTACCCTCTATGTCTCTCCACCTTAGTTGTTCATCTTGATATAAAATGAAGGTGAAATTAGGCACAAACTCATTTGGATGAGTAAATATCTCTTTGCATTCTTGGGAACTTATGGTCTTAATCCATCATGCTCATGAGAAGAAGACAATTTTAAATTAGAAGAAAATTATCAATGTGCTTTATTACCATTTTTGTTACTATTAGAATGATTGTGACTTTAAGGTTCAATCCAACAATGTGAATGATTTCACTAAGTTATAGAAGCATACAAAGCTTACTAAAAATCCCTAATAACCATGCCAATAATGAGCAGTGAGTAGGTCCTATGCCTAACCATATGAATCACAAGTGTTTACACATGATACAATTGAATTTCAAGGACTTCTAGGTTCCTATGTATACTAGTCTAGGAGGTTGATGAGTCATCATTTGGCTGGGTTATCTAATAAAAACTTAACTTTTTGGTTGGCTCCAATATCTTAGCTCCAATGTCCTTACCCTGATAACAAGTCTTCGACAACAAGGCTCTGATAACAAGGCTCCAACAACAAGGCCTTGATAACTAGGCCTTATCGATGAGGCCCCATTGACACAGCCTCATCAATCCATTGTATCATGCATCGATGAGGCCTCGTCAAAGTAGCCTAGCAATAAAATCTATAAATACATGGTCACAGTCGTGTTTATGCAATTCTTTGGTCAATAGAGTAGCTGAACTCTTGCAGTTTTATTCTATAATCTTAGAGAATAGTTAGTGAGAGCTCGTAGTATGGATCTAAGTTAGTTGTATGGTGTCTTATTTGAGTGGCAATGTACCTGGATACATTCCATGAACAGTAATAAGATCAAAACTGATTCTTATTCATTGCAACACTTTGACTTAGATTATATTTACTTTTAATGCAATTTATATTCCATGTACTTAGTTAATATTTATGTTTCCATGCATGTTAATGAATTGCCAGGATGAGCACAACTAGTTTCAAGCATAAACACACATTCACTTGGTAATCCCAACAATGTTATTACTTGGTTCACGTAGTAGCATAGCACTTGGTAATCCTAGTAGTGGATACATGGGTTTAGGATGTGTACAACAAGCTAGGAATGGACACTTATTGCCCATAGGCTAGTTTAGACATTACTTTTCATTGTTAATTAATTTAAATAATTCATTTCTTTATTATCGTTAGAAGTAGCATAAGGCTACAACAACATCAAGAATCATATGCCTCACTTTGGACTAAATCATACATGACAAAGCTACCAAGTGGGAAGACAACAAACTATGATCAAGGCATAATGATCTAGATGCCACAACTAGGCCCATCCATAAAATTTGAGTGGATCGTGCTTGAATGCTTATGATTCATATGGTTGGGTGTAGGAGATACCTCACTGCTCATCATTGGTGTGATTGCTAGGTATGGTGCTAGTTATCTAGATTAGTTATATCATACACAATCATTGTAAATGCATTAACAATTTATCTTTTAGAAAATATTAAGTCACACACATCATTAACTAACAAAAATTTCTCTTTCACAAGGAAGCGATAATGAATTATATGAAGAGAACATTCATTAGAGAACTAATGAGATATACATTGATGAAAATTGGAGTGACCAACCTCATCTAAGGATTTTATATGTTCATGATCATCTTAACTGTGCTCAAGGACTACATTCACCTAAGGTAGACAATCCTAGAAGAGATGAAGTAAGTCCTAGATAAGGGAAGGCCTCAAGGCCTAAGACTTCCTCGACACTTCAAAAAGGTAAATCAAGGGACTATGGGAAACACTAGTAAAGCCATGGAAACTCTCCCAATTCCTCATCTTCCTCATCCTCTTTAATGTCTAGTTCTGATGAAGTTGAACATAGGTATATAAATAAAGCTTCACTATGGGGTCAAAATAAGGATAGAAATCAAAACCATGGAAAAATCAAAGAACTCAGCATGAACACAATTGAAACTATTATAATCTGGCAAATAGAAATATCAATTTTCATCATGCCATGTTTGATGATAATGAATCCTTATTGGCCACTAAGAGCCTAATGTAGATCACAGAGTTAGTTAAGATACCCCATAGGCACCACCAGGAAAGTAGCATCAAAAGGCTTAATATGAATAACATCCCTAAATTTGTAGGAGGCTATGATTCTAATCTACAACATCACTTACAAGCCTTCCATGATGCCTATGCCTTGCAAAATATTGAAAATAAGTGGCAAAAGCTTAAGCTCTTCCCTAG
>MNCI01030482.1:0-10024 GCA_015680685.1 Gnetum montanum | reverse complement strand
GGGGGTCATCTGCGTCCCCCGTGGCCAGCACATGCGCACACAGCTACTTCCACACCGGAGAGTCCGAGCTCGTAGCCCTCCAGGGCCTATATTTCCGCCTCAAAAGTTGTGCCCAAGTGGAGGGGTCCTCCTGCATGGTGGAAAGCCTCCAAAACAGGCGCTGCCTGCCCAACGCCACCTCCTCCGCGAAGGAGAGAATGCCAACCCCCCCGGCCTCGCGAGGCCGCGCCGTGGTAGCCCAATCCACCAGGTGCATTTTCTTCCCCCCTTTCCCGCCGGACCACACGAGCTTTCCTTTTTTTTTAATTGTATTGAAACTTTATAAAGATAGATTCTCGTGGTAATTAAAATCCATTCAAGACTCCTCACTTATACTTTACATTAAAGACTAAGGGAACTTTTTTATTACACATTTTTTAGACTCCATGCAATGTCTAAGAGAAATAAAGTGATCAATAGTAGAGAAATTTTATGTAGAACTCACTTAACATATTACCCTAACCTTGTTATCCTCAACTAAAGAACTAATTCTCTTTTTTAGTAGAGTGCCCAACAACTTAGCAAAAATCTGACTCACACAATCATTCAATAATTGTTCAAATTATTTTTATCCTACTTTTTATATAACAAGATAGCTTTCCTAGTTTTCCAAGTTTGATTTAATCCTTGCTCCATTATTATATTTAATTTATGCCAAATTTCTCTATGAATAGAAAATCCTATCTATTTTAATAATAATACATATAAATCATCTCAACCTATAGCTTTGCTAGATGCTAGGTTTTTAATACTCTCTTTGACTTCCTCAAGAGTAAATTGGAGAGGTGATTGTTGTACAATAGTAAAGTTATCATCTTCTTTTGTAAATAGCTTATTATAGGATGAGAAAATATCTTGAAATGAAACATTGCTACATGCAATCCTTGTTAAACTAAGTCTTCTAAGCACCTTGTTGTTGTGGATGCACAACTTGCTTAGTTCTTGTACGCAAAATTTGTTCAAAATCCTTATACCATTTTTCAAGAATTCATTTGTTATGTGATGGATTAATATATTTTTCCTTGACTTTTGGGGTGCGTCTCAACAAAATTGTTTTCTTTTTATCTTTTGTTGTCTAAGAAACAATTTGAATTTGCAATAAAAATTCTACATGATCATGGCAAGACTTCACTAAATCTTCTCCAACTTTCAACTCCTTAATAAAATCAATTCTTCATATGAACATAAAATTCAACAATGCAAAAGTTACCTTGAGGTGCTATAAAAGTAAATATTTAGCAAAGTCATTGTAGATTAGACAATCAAAAATTTTTCTTCATACTAGTAGTTGTTGACCCATTTTATTAATAATGTCTTTTGTAGAATGTCATGTCTAGTTGTGATCTTCAATAATATCTAAATACCAATATTATGTTGCCATTGAATAATTTTAATTTGTTGTGAACATATCTTTACATTAAAATATTCATAAATAAATACTGAACTTTGTATTAAAGATTCTACAATATCTCTACCTAAGAACTAAAAAGGATGATTATGAAACAACTCTATAGAATCATAGAATGTAGCATCTCTAAGAGAAAAATAATATATGGTAAGGAAAGCACAACCATGCTGACATAAGATTTTTAGTTAAACACATTATTTATGATCATTATGTTTTTCTACAAGCACACAATTTTCAAGAGATTTCCTCACTAACATTGCAACACTACTAGAAGGTTTGCCTCTTCACCCAATTTGTGTATTTTTTGCAACAAATTTAATAAATTCGGAAACTATAAAATCTATAGAATCAACATCTTCCCAAGTTTCAACAACACTAAAAATATAAAAGCTATTAAAGAAGCTAATACTATTAAAAAACAACTTTATTTGCAATTCCACTATCAATGTTAGGAAATCCAAACCTTAAAGAGACTACATGCTTGGAGGAAATAGGAATAAGGCTCTGCCATCTCTGACAGATTTGAAAGCATGTTAGATGTGTGTAGTTGAAACCATGTTGGAGACCATATGTCATGGAGACGATGAACGATAAGGATGGTATTCTTCCGCCATTATTATTGTTGCTATCTTAAGCTGAGGACAAGGATACACTCTACTCAATTCGGCCATCTCTGTAACACGGATTTGTTGGCCGCGTGGGGTAAAAAGCATGCTGAACGTTGGCCTCCTCGCGGTAAAAAGCATGCTGAACGTTGGCCTCCTCGTCGCAGGCTGCCTATAAATAGAGACTCTGGCAAGAATGAATTCATTCATTCATTGCCAGGATTCATTCATTGCGAGGATGAAGTCTGGCAATGGAGCAATGGGAGCTACTGAGAGTGGCAGTGGGAATAAGCATCGTTTTGCAAGGATGATTGCAGTGGCATCCGCTTTGGCCGTTGCCATGGCGGTGCTGCCGGTGGTGGTGTTATCTGCTGCAAGGCAATATTGGTAAGGTCTGTGTCGAGGGCTTCTGCTGCAGCAAGTCCAGATATTGCGGCAACACTGCTCCATGGTGGGCGCCTGAAAACTGCCAGAGCTAATGTTGGCCGGCCAATCCCCTGCTGCCATCTCCCATTCTTCCACCACCGCCTGCGCCACCGTCTCCTCCGAGCCCGCCTGGCGAGTTCAGAGTCAGACGTCATTGGGGAGGATCAACGGTGCCACGCCGTGGGATTCTACACCTACTTCTCCTTCATCGAGGCTGCCAAATATTTCACCGGCTTCGGCACCACTGGTACAGTTACAGGGACTTTCTGAGGTTATTTTGTTACGAATGTTACCAAGCATCGTAATTTCCTTATTCTGCTGGCGAATACATTACAATGTCAGTTGCAGTTTCCTTAATCCTGAGTCCTGACAGTATCGTCTTTTTGCTGTAACCAGGCGGCTGGGCCGGTGCGGATGATCGCTGACTATTACTGTGACACAAGCAGTGGCTGGAACTACAACTACAGTCGGGCCGGCGAACCCTTAGGCCTGGATCTCATCAACAACCCTGAACTTGTGAGTGATCCGGTTCTGTCATTTAAGGTTGCCATGGGGTTCTGGATGACTCCGCAAGATCCGAAGCCCTCCTACCATGACGTTATCATGGCATTTGGACTCCCACCGCTCGGGACAGAACATCCGGAAGACTTTCCGGCTACGGCGTCATTACCAACATCATCAACGGTGCCGTCATTACCAACATCATCAACGGTGCCATCGAGTGTGGGCATGGGCCTGATGAAAGGCAGAAACACAGGATCAGCTACAACAAGCTTTTTTGTGACATGCTAGGCGTCAGCTACGGCGACAATCTGGAATGCGAAAATCAGTGTCCCTTTAACCAGTCTCCTTCTCTTAGCCTTCCCCACGAACTCCAGCCTGCAAGTACCACAGAAATGCTTTGAATCACCTCCTGTTTCATCACTTTCATGGCCGCTGAGTTTTTCTATATCTATGCTAACAAAGAAACCGCAGACCGTATGGACGGAGATTACACTACTGTGGTGTTAACGGAAACCACCCCACTGTTACTACATTTTTCTATTAAATAATAGAGAACACCGCCACTCTGTCTAGAGCAGACCAGGTCTATTTATAAATTATACCTGCTATCCTCCCTTAAGTAAAGATCAGATAAACGCCTCTGAAAGGAGCGTATGGGTATCTTGCGAGTAAATGGTAAACAGGCCCCACTATTCAGAAACAACACGGCTGCACCTACATCGATGCACTCAACTTAAGCAAATTGCATGCCCAGCTTTTATATATATATACATATATACAATTTTTACCCACTTTAATAAAGTTCAGTAATGTTCCTATGCCATCAATGTTTCCTCTTAAGGAACCTTTGTAGTACCCTCCTTGTAATTCAAACCTATTCAATACTCCTCATCTCTTCTTTGTATGGAAGACTCATGCAATTTCTAACTCCTCATCTCTTCTTTGTATCAAAGGCTGATGCAATTTCTAAGCGTTACGGTATATTCTTATAATGTAGCATAGAAAGCATAGAAACCTCCTTGCCAAAATTAAATAAATGCAGCCAGCTTCTTTATTTTGATTATTCATGGTTGTTGACAAAGTCTTACATTAACAGATAGAAAAATTTAAACTTTTTAGTTAATAAAAGTTGTAGTTACTAAATATGTATTTTAATTAATTGATTGATATTTTAAAATTAATGGATTTGTATTTTTTCTGAATTTTTTTCAAATGAAAGTAGATACGTGAATGTTTGATTCCTTTTTCAAAGGTAGGTTTTGATATTTTTCTAATAACCTTATTAAATGACTTCCAAGGATATTTTAGCTCAAAAATTACAATGATATTTATATTTCAAAAATTGCAACAAGCCTTTTACTTGAATTTCATATTTATGTTTCAATAAGTTATAAGAATAAATCAAGAGAATATTCTTCAACCACACATAGATAACCTTACTACCAACCCAACTTATTGTGTACTCTATGAGTTAGCCTAAGCTGAATGTGCTTTGTGAACAACTTCATGGCCTATTATAGTGCTTTGTTGTTCCTGTGTACCCCACCCTAATAGAATATAATATACACACCCTAATAGAATATAATATAATAGCATAACATAACATATAAGAATAGAATCACTTTGGGGGATCTTATTGTGGTGCTTTGCTATTCCTGTGTACCCCACCCTAATAGAATATAATATAATAGCATAACATAACATATAAGAATAGAATCACTTTGCGGGATCTTATATGCATAAAACAAGAGAATATTCTTCACAAAATGTTTACATTCTGCAATTTATCATTAGCCAAAAAATTCAAAATTGAAAGGAAAGATTTACATAAATTACAAAGAATAATTAATTTACTTATCAAAAGATATGATAAATAGATTAAATTTCTTAAAATGGGAAGAGAGGCATGTTCAACATGAATGAAAAGATATAAAATGAAAAAAAGGGAAATCTCAAGAACACAAAGATTACTAACTCTAAGATGTACTACACAACATTAATAATTGAGAATGGTAGAAATATTCTACAATTTATCATCAATTAAGAAATTCAAAAGCATGATATTTAAATTTTGAGAGAAGTAAAATATGATAAATCCATAATCATACAAGTGAAATTTGAAAGTATTCCTTCCTATGAATGTAGAAATGAAATTAAGTTTTTGTGATAAAAAAGAAAGAACATGTTTTTTACAATTAATGTAAGAATGTATGACTAATACTCTAAAGTAAATGGAAATAGTTGAAGAATATAAATTGCAAAAATAAATATTTACAATTCTACTTTTAGAATTTTGTTTTGCATCTCATAGATAACTTTGCTGATACAATTTTATTTAATATTGTTTGTGACTTCACTAAAACATGAAGTGTCTTTTGTAAATTTATGAGGTTGATTCAAGAGCATTGTTATGAACCATGATATGCTTAATTCACAAGTTGTTTGCAATTCGACCTAATCATGCTCAAGAACTTAAGTATTTAGTCTGGTATATACCTATAGTCCTTAACTTAAATTCAAGAGTCTAGTATATACATATAGTCCTTGAGTTAAATTCAAGTTCATTCTCTTCTATTCTTGATGAGTTCTTTGTGATTTAGCTCATGAGCTAATACCCTTCATCTTTGATTTTCATTTGCTACACCTTATACTTCTTTTAGACATTTATTGCTTAGAAGGTAAATTTTGTTGCTTCATGTAATCATGCATACTCTTATTATTTTTTAGAACATATCTCACTTCACATATTGATTTCTGTAGCTACTATTTTTATATGCTTTTGCACATACCTTTATATATATATATATCTATATATCTTGTAGGAAGACATATGTATTTACAAACCAACACATTCCTTACTAATTACTTCTTTCCTTGGTAATTACTTTTTTAGGATTTGTTAGTAGAATAACTAATGATTATATATTCTCTCATGAGAACATCGTATCGTTTGGATTATTCATTAAACAAACATACATATATGAATGATTGGTAAATTTAATGTTTTACATTTTAAAATTACTTATTTATTTCAAATAGAAATTAATTTTGAATGTTATTCATTTATAAAATATGATTTAATTTAAGAAAATGCTTAGTGAAACTTATAAATAAATGTCAATATAAAAGATGCTCTAAAGTAGCAACATAAACTTGTATGTATTAAATTTATTTTGCTACCTAGGATCAATCTTCCAATTAGATGGTGAAATTAATAAAGATATACGAAACAAAATTAAGCCATGATGGTGAAAATGGAGATAGGCTAGTGCTATTCTATGTGATAAAAGAATACTAATAAAACTAAAGGGAAAATTTTACAAGACAACAATTAGGCATACTATGTTATATGATTCTAAATGTTATATAATACAAAAGAGGCATAAACATCAAATTAGTTTGTTAGAAATGTGAATACTTAGATGGATGTTAAATGTTATCGGAAGAGAAAAATTACATAATATATACATTAGAAGAAGACTTGGGGTGGCTTATATTTTAGATAAGTTATAGGAAAAGTAGCGTAGATGGTTTAGGCATATACAAAGAAGATCAAACAATGAGCCTATAAAATAAGGTTATTACAACACTCTTTGAGGAAAGCCATTGAAAGGAAGATCAAAAAAGACATGGAAAAAAGCAATTTAAGATGATTTGAAGAAATTGCAAATAAACAAAGGTGATGATGTAGTTGACCCTATTTTATTGAGACAAGACTAGGATAATGATGATGAATATGTAACCAAGTTAAAAGTTATGTTCTTATAGTTATACACACATTTATGTTGTATCACTTGTATTAATCGTATCAATTTGAATTGTATTAGTAGATCACAAATTATGAAGTTGATATTTTGGTTAGACATCGTAGTTCGGTACACTTAAGGTCTGGTATTCTAATCCCATACCCATAGGACAACGAACCATAGGCCAACCATCAAAGTATTTGAATTGTACTCTTTTCATATTTGTTAACGATTAACACTCTATAACATCATTAGCCTTCCCATTTTCGCAAGCCAATCATCTACATGCGTAAATTCATTTGATTCTTGCTTTTAAGAGATTCTATTTAGATATGTTATCCCTACACGTTCATTTCATTCATGCTTGTTGGAGATTCTCTTGTGATCTTTGTTATCTTATTGAATATGGGCTCTTGATAGCATCGGCTATTTCATTGTCATCTATGCTCTACCGATTTCTTTGTGCAACATGGTCTTTTTTCCCTTCATTAAGAAAAAAAAAAGTAATTTGGAAATTAAATCCGAAATGATCTTAGATATCCAATCCAAACTTCTTACTACACATCTTTTAATATCTTATTTACCACCTCTAAGGTGTGGGTGCTTTATTTTGATAAGTAGCCCTGCAATGCATGCCCACAAGCAATAGCATTTAGAAGTGCTGCTGGGAGTTGCAGTCGAGATTGTCATCGTAGCTGACACCAAGAATGTCACAGTACCTCTTATAGAAACCGATGCGTCCTTCTTGCCGATCCACTGTGCCCTTTCCACATTCCACACCGCCATTAATGATATTGGTGGTAACCCCAAATCCTGGCTACCGTCCAACCACCGCATCATCGGCGGATGGTGTCCACTGGCCTGTCATAAAATCATGGCATGATGGCTTTGGCGACTGGGGTGTCATCCAGAACCAGAGTGCTGGCTTGAATGCCATTGCATTGACTTAAATGCCACAATGGCGTCATGTCCCACAGTGTCCGAATCATTGATGCCATCGAAGCCAAGGGCTTTATCGGCAGGTCCGTAGTTGTAGTTGTAGTAGAGCTGAATAGGTCCCCACCCGAAGTACTTCTTGCCTATAAACCAAAACTATGATCATATGTATGTACTATGTACTTTAACGCTAATCAACTAATAAGAAGGCTCACCAAGTAAACTATTACTAAAACTACAATTATAACCAAAGACATATGTTTAAATTAAAATTTTAGAATTTATAAATAACTTAATATTGAGTAATAAAGAGAAAGCTACGGGTGCATTTCAGATTCCAATACTCTAAAATTATGAGTATATGTTATTTCAATTTCAGGGTAATCAACTACTAGCAAAAGTAACCATGGAAAGTGTGTTACAAAAACTATGATTATATGACTTTATTGTGTCTGGACCAATATTTTATTATACCACACAGCTTTAAGTTTAATAAGCTTACCAATAAATCATCAATACTAATTAAGGAATCATTGATTATCATTAACTAAAAAATCATAATTCATAGGCACAATGCTCATTCTGCTAAGGCCAAGTCCTAGGAGGCTCTATAGATTAGGAAAGCCTTTGCCTTTCATTTATCCCTTAACCCCTGCATGAGCTAAACAAGGTCTCAAGTGACAAGGACTCACCATTTGAATAGCATGCACATTATCATCATCATTGACTAATTCAACTAATTATTCCAAAAAGCTATGGTAATTCAGCCAGTAAATTGACAAAAATAGCCGTAAGATATAAGCAATTATTTAGACTACAGAAGAGGTTTTGAGGAAATATTGACTTCTTTCCTTGAGCGTAGCTCCACTGGTCAGTCTGCACGCAGTAGCCACCGGCATTGCCACCGTTGTCGAGGACGAAGCAGTAGCCCCAAGCGTAGGGTCCATCGGGCACTATTGCCTAGCCGCCAATGGTATCCTACGATGTCTGAGCAAAGAAGGTAGCGAGCTTGCGCTTTCTAGTGTCGATGTCACCAGTGCTGGCAAAGTTCGGGAAGGCACTGATGGTGTTTGTGAATGTCGAGTAAGTGTAGAAGCCCGGGTTGCAGGCANATGCCATCAATGTTTCCTCTTAAGGAACCTTTGTAGTACCCTCCTTTGTAGTACACAAGGGCCACGCCGAGTCAAGAATGGCTTGTTTGTATGGAAGTTTCACCGTGTTGAACAGAATACAAGGGCCACATCGGCTGGGTGCACTCTTACCGAGAAATCCACTTTGAACGGATATGCAATGCTGCATTTAGGTTACGCGTTTTCGTTGGTCATTGCAACCTTTGATTACTTTGAAAAATGGCACTTGGTGCAAAACATAAGTCTTGGTTATGCTTCGTGTCAATTCCTGCACCGTATCAATCGGGCCTTGGTTGGAGTATTGCCTTGTGGAACGTATCAATTGGGCATTGGTTGGAGTGGGTGGTTGGTAGTACAATTACTTTTATAGCAAGGTAGATGGGACTTAGTAGATAAGAGTGTTCCACCGCAAATTTTACTATTACAACACTCATAAACAAGGGTAGGATTTCAATCTTTTTTTTTTCTTTTTTTGTGTTGGGAGCTTGTGTGTTCAACTCCTATCTCCTTTGAGAAGTGCGGTAAAAGTAAAGTAGTCTTTGGTGGAACACTCTTGTCTAATGGATCACATTTACCCTATTAGGTAGGTAGCGGTTGTGCTATGAGCCTCCATGTAGGTATACATGGAAGAGAATGATAGAGTGAACATGGTGTTGCAAGTGACAAGTCATTCAACACATTGGTAATTGAGGTTGAAGGAAACTGTGTTAGAGTTGACACATCACATTAATACCCCATTTGAAAAGAAATAATGTTCTTTCACCAAAACTGATCAACCAACCTTTCTAATTATAACAATTTCCAAGACCATTCCTTTTGTTTGTTTGTTTTTAGCCTATGAAAAAATATAAAGCTAACATTACTTTTGATTACAATCCAACTAGATAAGCTCAATATTTCTTGATATTTTTTACTTGAGAATGTCTTGGTGTTACATCTTTCTTTTTATCCCCTCTTAATTGTTGGACAAGGAACTACATCTCTATAACACTCTCACTTCCTCTCCTCTCCTCCTCTCTCTCTCTCTCTCTCTCTCTCTCTCTCTCTCTCTNCTCTCTCTCTCTCTCTCTCTTTATTAGATGATACTTTCTTGACCATCTTCAAAAGTGATATTAAAATATAAGAGTGATGTTAGTTTCTATTAGGAAAATAAGCAAACTAGTGCAGTCATGTTTCTATTTTCCAATGTAGTATTTCTTTATTTTGTATCAATTGACATTATAATAATTG
>MNCI01030472.1:1530-139007 GCA_015680685.1 Gnetum montanum | reverse complement strand
GAGAGAGAGAGAGAGTATGGAATAGAGTCCCGTAATTTGGTCACATGAAGTTCCTTATGGAGGATGTGATTAATATGACTTGATAGCATCCATCCTTAATCAGAATCAAGACCATCCACTTTTAGTGACTTCGTAGTGGTACACTTAAATCATTCCACCTGCCAAGGTATAGGAATATCCCCACAAATCATTCACCATTCCAAAGAAAGAAGATAAAAGTATGAAGTGAAAAGGGCCTTGGTTAAAGGAGTGCCTTCAAGCATGGGTAACATGTCTTTTTAGTTCCATAACTAGTGCTTGTAGCTCGCTATTATGTCTAAGGAGTGTGCTTTGAATTCCCATTGTTTATTTTTTTCTTTTTTCTTTTTTTTTTGCCAATGGGAATCACACCATGTAAAGACATTGCTTCCTATTTATTAGTCAATGTAGGAATGGTGAGGAATCCATGGAAATACTCATGCAACCTCAGATGGTAGGTAGCTACAAAAGGTGATAAATCCCCTTGAAGCCATACCCTTGTTCATTTCACTTAATTCATCCCAAATTTGGAAAGTACCAAGGTCACAAATTCATTATAAGTTGTTATTAAGAAGGGACCTTGTATTTTCAATATGAAAAAACACCATGGAGTTATGTGGAATGGTTGATGATGTGAACTCACTACCTAATATCATGAAAAGAATCAATGTTCCATTAATTAACATCAAAATTCTAGGATGAAATCTAGTCATTTGTAATCAAGTAAATAATGTAGGTTACAAACCACCATCAATTAGCAAGTGTACTTGGCACCAAAGTCTTGATGACAATAAGGAAAAAGGAAAAAACATAAAAAAAAGTCCAAATAAGGCAAAATATAGAAAAAATTGTAAAATATTCAAGAAAATGAATAACATGTGAAAAACGGTGCAAAACAGAAAAACGGTTAAAAACTGAAGAGCCAATTTGTATAGGATTAGCATGGATGGCCATCTCCCCCATGACTGAGTTGGAAGGGGGAGATCCAAAAGATCAAGCGTGCTTCGCCATTGGTTAAGGCATTATCTCCATTGCTTTTTTTTGGTTCAAGAAAGGCTTGAGTTGTTGGGTGTTAACCAAAAGTCTTTTACTTGGGCTATCAGGATGGTAGATCAACATGGTCCCGATGGAACAGTTTCATATATAATGTAAGGGCCCTCCCACAACATTTGAGATTTTGTCCATTGAGGCACATGCATGGGGTTCTAATAGAGTAGTGAGTAGNTTCCATGCACATCTTGAACTCGTTTTGAATGCTGCTGGGTTACCAAGTGTTAGGCTATTGGGTGAACCAAGCAATAACATTATTGGGATTACCAAGTGTTAACAATATGTTCAAGGCGGTCATACTTATGTGTATTAATTAACTAAAGACATGAATGTAAAGTGCATAAATAATAAAATTCATGAAAGTAAACAATAATCTATTCTTAAGCGTTGCAAGGAGTTCTAAGAATCTCATCTTTATTGCCAGCACATTAAAGTGCTTAGGTACATTGATGCTCGAATAAGGATCCATACAATCCTTGAAGTCCTATTGCAGGCACTTAGAAAATATTTTAAGTCTCACGGAAATAAATTGCAAGAACTTAGCTACTTTATTGACTCAACAGTGCCATAAATGCAATGGGTATGTGCATTTATATAAGCAAAGATAGACATTGCGGTGATGCATATGATTCAATGCATCAACCCATGTGTTGACACGTATGCTTCAACACATCAACCCATGCATCGATGGGGATGCATCCACGCAGCCCATCATAGGATTCATTAGTACCTATAGTCAAACTATTTTTTGGTTCCCATAGCTCCCTTATTTTAAATAATTTTTTTTAATTTTTGAGCAAACATAATCCCTATCTGCAATGCATAAAAATTTTATTGTAAAATCATAAAAATTCATGTTGGCAAAATATCCTCAAGTGCACATGGTCATCTTGTTTTAGTTTCGACACTCCCTTTTATTTTTTATTTTAAAAAATAGATACAAATTTTCTACAAGACTTTTACATCAAGTTATCATTTTCTATATAACATTGGAGGTTAAAAGAACGCTAGATGCAAATAGTAATGAACTTTGTGTACAAATGATGTACAAACCTTGTAGTAGGACATTCTAGTTGCTTGTAGTGGATCACATTTGCCTTACTATTGTAGTAGCACAATGGTAAGACTCTTGATTTGGAAACTCTAAGACTATTGTAATAGGGTCATGGTTGAAATGTTTCCTTTGCACCCAAAAAAAAAATATTAACCTATAACTTAATGTTTCAATTATTTTGGCTTCCAATAACCCCCCTCTATTGTAATAGGGTTGTGGTTGAAACGTTTTCTTTGTTAGAAGAAGAAGAAGAAGAAAAAAAAAAAAGTGTTGACATATAACATTGGGGTCGGAAATTCCTACCAAACCCGATAATTGACATCCACTTCACCAACCTCAACGGCACAAGCCGAGGGACGGAAACTTCTTGCCGCTTTTTTTTATAACGTTGTTCTTCCTCCAAATGGTCTCTAAGCCGAAAATGAGCTGAATTTCAAGTCCGTTGTCGTCTTTTAAACGTTGTTAGTTTTTCGAATGGAGGCAAACGTCGCTGGTTGGAATTACAGAAAGGTCAGGTAGCCTATTGTGTGAATGTTCATGCAATATCAATGGAGTTTCCAGTGGTGGATCTGAAACCCTACCTGCATTGGCGGGAGCAGCAGCAACAGCACCAAGAGGCGTCTGCTGCTCGTCTTAGCGAAGGAGAAGATGAAAAGGAAGAGGAAGAAGCCGTGGTGATGAAGCTGTGCCAGCAGGTGGCCTTGCAGCTGCGAGAGGCCGGGGCTCTAGTAGTTCGAGATCCCAGATGCCGTGCTTCTGACAACGATTCCTTCCTTGACATGATGGAGCGCTACTTCGAGATGCCTTGCGACTTCAAACGCCAGCAGGAGCGTTCTCACCTTCATTATCAGGTGTTGCATCCATTCCATTCTCTCCTTTTTCCAAAAGGTTATATCCAATATCAGCGCGAAATTTCTTAGGGTACCTTATGCCGCAAAATGTCTGCGATCTTTTGTTCCATCCAGTGTTAGTCGCCACTTTGTTTAATTGATATTTAACTTCCATATACGGTTTTTAGTTTCATTAAATTGGAAAATAGACAGCCTTTTCAAATGGATTCCCCTTCGATCCATTTTATGCACAAATTTCAGTTTTAACCGTTCCAATATCAGTTATTTTTAACGGTTTTTTATTTCAGTTTAGTTCTTTTCACGGCATTTGACAGAAACAATAATTTCTTGGTACGTTGGCAAGAGCTATTGGACCTAGAGGGAACATGTCAACTATATACAAGTGTAGATTTCACCAGACAAATAAAGTCATTTTTAAATGGGAACTTTTACTTTTTAAATGATAGGTTAGCGTAAATCATTTGGAGTTACATATTTAACCGGTATGCAAGTCAAAAGGCGTATTTCACGACCAAATGTTTGTCAGTTGACTTCCGTAGTACTGGATTTTGCATTGTTTTGATCGGTATTATGAAATGCTTGATTTAGTGTCACTGATTTTTCATAGCAAGAATTAACATCGTTGCCATAGGCTACTGAACTATGGCAATACCATGGATTCAGTACAATCAATGTGGAATCATAAATAGTAATACGTAATTAATGCCGAGTGATGCCGACATCTAGGATATGTCAACATAGACAATTAGCTGGAAACATTGCTCTTGCAATAATAGTTCAAACTTGAAAAATGATAGCAAATGCCTAAGAATAACGAAATCAAATTTCCTCGACATCTCCGATATCAAGATATGATTAATTTCATTGATATACAAGATACAATAATTCTTAACGAAACCAGGCAGATCTTCATGTAATACTTAACCCCTATGCCAAAAAGGAAAGAAAGTCATAAAATTCAGATCCCCTATTTTCAGTTTTGGAACCTCCAGCGGCATAGGACTACGTAACAAATTAGTTAGCAGATCTATAGGCCTTTGATTTTCTCTACAACAGATTCAATGCGGTTTATTCCAGGAAAAATTATGGCCAGGTTCTTCACATAACAACGGTCCTGTGCTTATTTGATATATGCTAAACAAAGCATTAAAACAATACGAAGCTTTAAGAAGTTTGATTCTAGTTTTGTTGGGTGCTAACGTAATGAAAGGATTACATTACGTTTTCTTTCCTCAAATAATAATCATTCTGACTGAAAGCCTGAAATATTGATTTCTTTTGATAGGAAAGGAAGAAAACTATGAATGTCAATTCCTTTGTACATCAGAAAAATTTCCCAACTGTTTATGGTTCTGATGACGATAAGGTTCTTTTAAATAAAACATCTCTTTTTATTATAAATCTCATGCAACTGATTAGCGCAGTTTTTCTTCATTTTCGTTCTTCGTATGTGATTCAATATACAAGGGCTTGTAAGATCTTAATACCAAATGTCTTGAAACATTAACTTCAAAATTAGAACAGGTTGGGATCACACCAGAAGGAGTTGAGAGGCCTCGATCTACATTTGACATAGATATGCAGAGGAAGATAAATGAAATGCCTGAAAAAAATCGCCCCAAGATACCACTGGGAGCTGATCCCAAATGGAGATATATGTGGAGAGTGGGTCCTCGACCAATGAAGACACGTTTTAAGGTCATTTCTGCTTTTTTCCTATCCATTTTTTAATTACATATTCATGCAGATTGTCACCTTCTAGCAGTCATACCTAAATTTTTTCAACATTATTAGGAACTGAATTCAGAACCTGTGGTGCCACCAGGATTCCCAGAGTGGGAGGAAACCATGAATGGATGGGGTAGCAAAATGATTGCCACTGTTGAGGTACTTTAACCATAAGGAGTTCTGTATAGCAATACCGTTAACTTCTCTGTTTGTTTCATTTCCGTCGTTTTACATCATACTTCTGAAATGCGGATTGGAGCGGATTGTTTTATCATTTTAGAGATTTTGTATCAAGGATCGCTCAAGATTTGTGATGTGGAATTGTCTAGAATCATGATATTGAAATAACATAAAAGATTATGAAATTTATAAAAATTTTGAAAAACATATGTACTTATATTAACAAAATGTAAGAAACTAGTCAAAATTATCTGGAATCCCTTGAAATCATGCTCTAGAATTGCTTGGAATTTTCTGGAATTGGAATCCAGCACCGATCTATATCACATTGAGCTGCATTGAAACTCCATGTCACAGGAATCAAGATTTAGATCTGCGTTTCATAAGCATGGTTTACATGTTTCTTTCCAATAAACCTATATCTATGTTCATTTGTAGGTTGTTGCAGAGATGGCAGCTTTAGGATTTGGACTCCCAAAGGAATCATTCACTTCACGAATGCAAGAGGTAAAGTTCAAATGCAATTGCTTTTAGGTTCTTATGCCAGCTTATTGTGCACATGTCTTTCTCTCTGTCTTTCCTTTGTTATTCACTTTGTCATTGATTTGCAGGGCCCTCATTTGCTTGCACCTACTGGATGTGACCTCTCAAAGCATGGCAACGAGGGGACTCTCTTTGCTGGATATCACTACGATCTCAATTTTCTTACTATCCATGGACGAAGCCGATTTCCTGGACTTTTCATTTGGCTGAGAAATGGCAAGAAGGTTGAAGTTAGTGTTCCTGTTGGATGCCTTTTGATCCAAGCTGGGAAACAGGTGATTCATTTACGAATATTGCCTTTTGACATAATTTGTATTCAAATAAAATAATCAACACATAAATTCATATTAGGATGAATTTCCTCATGTGCAGCTTGAGTGGCTTACAGGAGGAGATTGTCAAGCAGGCATGCATGAAGTTGTTGTAAGTAAGAAGACACTAGCTGCAGTTGAAGAGGCTCGTCAGGCTGGCAAAAGCTTGTGGAGGGTATCTTCAACGGTGAGTTATAAGAAAATAACTAATTTCTATACTCATATTGATGTTGTATCAATTTCCCATGTTTACCATCTAATTTACAGTAGCACAGATCAGTTCTGTTTACACGTGTTCAGTTTATATTATGGGAATGTAGTGAGAAACGGAATTTAGGTTTGCATTTATATCCAAATATATGTTTCAGAATATACAGTATAGCAGATAACCATTGAACAGTATACATCTGTATGTATGACTGTAAGGGGTGTCATAGCATCAAATCAGCTCATTTGCAGAAGCTTTGGAAATTCTTCATATTGCAAATTTATCTAGGGGAAAGCTTGTGATGTGATTAGATAGCTCTCTAGATTGTGAGTATAGAACTTTATAGAGGTTGATTATCATTGTCAAAGAGGAAATAACAAATCATTGCTCATGATTTGTTAGGGTTGAACTCGAGCCTTAAAAGAGATATTCCTTTCCTATAGTAGTGGTGTTTATAATAATAGTAGAGCTTTCTTTTTTAGAATGAAGGAACAGTTGAAAAACATATAAAATATAATAGATCTTTTAAATCTTTTTCCATATAATACTTAGAAAAAGACAGCCCCTTGAAAAATAATATGCCGTTAATATAAAATAGTAAAGTTCTTTTTACAAAGGAAACCTTTATAGGTAGAAAAATTAAAGAAGTGCTTGAAATCAAAATCCTTTTGAATAATGTTAATAGATGTTAAGGTTATTTTACCTGATTGGTACAATGCGAATTGTTGTCAATGCTGCCTTTCTAAAATGAAAGAAATTTCAAAGGTAGCCATGCCTACAGGATAACTAAGCTTCAATTTTGCTCTATGGATATAATATAATGTATAACTGGTTTTCTTAAAGTTCTCTTAGTATTAACTTTATGCTTTTGTGCACCAGGTATTTGGGCATATTGCCTCTGATGCTATTCTAGAACCTCTTGGTCACTTTGCATCATGCCCTTCAGCCAACAACTATCCTTCAATATGTGCAGGGGAATTTGTGGAAAAGGAACTTGCAACCATAAATTTGAAAGGATGATCAAATGTTATTTGAAAATGTGGAGTAGATGAATGTTTTAAAAACTGTCCCTATTCCCATTGTAATTCAAGATATGTCCTGGCAACAAATCCAGGATGAATTGCTGCTTTGGTATTTTATAAATAATGTAAATTCAGTTACTGGTGTTGTCTTAAGTAAATTTTGTTTAAGATGATGACTAATTTATCACGAACTACAGTGGGAAGGGAGTCTACAGTCTAAGAAATTAGATCAACTTAAATGGATTTGGAAATAAAGAGATTTATTCGTTGTAAGGTGAAAGTCTATAGTAGAAGCCTAAATTTGATGTGAAGGCTGATGAAACTTGACTTAAATTCTAACATTTTGACAAGCAAGAGTATAAAATATGATTTCCTTTAGTAAGGAAGAGTCACCATTGGATTTCACAACATGGCGCCTTGTCAATGATAAAATTTTCACTGTTGTATCTCATGCATCTGTCGAGTCCATTTGGTCTTGTATCGGGTAAATATTTACAATGTCTATTCTTGCATGTCCTCTTCTGGCAGCATATGGCAGGGTTAGTCATTGCCGCGATAAGTATTACGCTATGTTTACGTAGTATTCTCTACTTATATTTGTTGAATGATGAAATAAGCATTTAGAACTTGAATGTTCCAATTTTGATGACTATATTATTTGTGATTAGGTGGAGAAATAAATAATATATAATCAGGTAAACAACTTGCAGGAATTCTGAAGTGTGGAAAACACCCACTATAATAAGGTAAGAAACTTGTAGGAATTCCCAAGTATGGAAAATACCACTTTTTAATGGTGCAGAAAGGTTTAAGCTAGGATCATCTAGGATGGTGTAGAAGGGTTGAAGCTTGGATCATTCAGGAAAATGATATTTTAAAATTTTTTTATCATTAGAATTACATCAAATTGGAAAGTTTCTTCTTTTCATGTTTTCTAAGCATCAAGATATATGGTCAAATTAGAACTTTATGGTTGAACATTCTTCACTAGATTCAAATTCATGACTTAGAATTTCCATATCAAGAGTTTTACTACTAGACTATAACCTCATTATTATGTTCTACTTATGTTTTACAAAAGTTTGGATACCCTCTACCTCCAAAACCCTTGTGGTTCTAGGTTATTGGTTTGATAATGTTGAGTTATCATGGCGTAAACATTATTTTAAAAATTTTTTGACTTTCAATACTTCCCCATAATACTAAAGGTGCCAAAGGTGCCAATTAATAATGGCTTTAAGTGATTGGCTTCTTTTTTATAAGGATTTGTGATGGTAAAGGTAAAAGTTAATTTGATTTTGTTAAAATCTTTTATGTATTAAAAACCTATCCAATTTAGTTTGCAACATCAAAGTTGACATGGCACTTAATCTTACGTACCCAGCCAACAATCAAGTGCCGCAAAACTTTATAAGAAATACACTTTCAGATTTCAATTTATATTGAAAATTTTTATTCCATTTTTTCATTAATAAATGTAAAATATTATTTTCCCCATGGTTCTGGTCCTGCAGAACTATAGAAAGTAAATCGGTAAATCAATGAAGCGCGTGCGAGGGCTTTCGCGGTTTCCCTCCAAATCCAACACGCAAGGAAAATTCAGTTCCTCAACATTTTCCGTCCTATTCTCGACATTTTGAAGAGCGCAATCTTCCGCATCATTTGCAAACCGTAGTCGATCCCCCCAGATTAGTCACTGATATGGAGAATTTTCGGTTTGAAGGTATGAAGGAAAAAAAAGTCATCAAGCAGGCCGTATCCTTTTTGCGGAAAAGATTATGCAGATGTTCCTCAGATTTCCTGCTACCCTACAATGCGGAGAATTTCAGGTACTTCAAAACACTAAGGTTTTTGTTTTTTTTCGTATCAAATTAACCTACATTTTGGTACTCTTTGCTCTCGTTTAATCCTTATGCTTCTGAAGGCCTGACTTTCCACTTTCATAATTAAATCCAGCAAACTGCAGTTCTTGCTTTCCAATACAGTTACTTCTACCTGCAACAACTCGGTCTTATTACTTGGTCCAAGAGGTTCCGGGAAGACCATGGTGAGGGCATAGTTCTTTTGCTCCCGGCTCTGCTATTTTTTGAGGTAACCTGTTATTTGGAAATTTGAACTCGAATTTGGTTGTTTTGTATCGAAGGTGTTGGAGTGTGTTCTGGAAGATCTGCAACGTCAGCATCCGGATTCCATTTCAGTTGTAAGTTAAGTCTTCTCTTCTTTATGGATGTATGTCATGTCTGTGCAGTGTTGATCCGTGCATTAATTCATTCGTCTACAGCAGTCGTCAATTCGTTGAATGTGTTGTATGGTTTGTTGTCTTCTATAACGAATTTCTTGTAGACTGTTTCTTTTCCTTAAAAACACTAAGTCATAGAAGATATTAGGCTAATATTATTACTCTCATTACTTTATCCCGAGAATACGTATTGTAAAGCGTGATAATGCTTTCTCGTGTTAGTTTGACGGAATGCACTGTTGGAATTAATGCAGGTTAGATTGAATGGTCTGCTACATAGCGAGGATCGCTGTGCTTTGAAGGTAGTTCCGGTTTCTTTAGTGTAGTTATTTTGTAACATAGTGTTGCTTAATATGGAAATGATGCAAGAAATAGTCTGACAAAGTATTATTTTGTCTGTACACTGATTTTGCAAAAGGCATCATCAGTAGGTTGGGGTTGGTATAGGTTTGTAGTTGACATCACAATTGTAAACAGAATAAGAACTGGGAAATGAACTAGTTGCTGTGCTATGTCTTTATTGACTGATTTGATTACAAAGAGGACAACGAACTTTATTGTTTTTTAAATTATGGATGAATGTATCTTATGAGCTTTGCAACAAGTAACCTTGTTTTTAGTCTTGATTGGCATCAGATATGGTATTTTCAACTTGATATGTATGTTATGCCCCAGCATTGTATCATTTACGCAGATGAAACTAATCTGAAAAATTATAAGGCAGCTTGTCATCTGTCAAGAGCATTCAATTTTAGTTGACATGAAATCATCTTCAATACTCTTTACAATTTTATTCTGAACTTTTGTTATTATTGAAAAGTGTCAGATGATGATGCTGTAAAATTTGTTAAAGTTGTGCAGTTGTTAATGTCTCAAATTCTCTTGTCAACGTCACTTGCTTTTGTTGATAGTCGGTTGTTTGCGTTGGTAGAGCCTGAACAGAGCTTATGTGATTATGATCTGTTTTAAGAACCATGTTATGCTAAAATGTTCCAAATGCTTATTTGTGCCATTAGGCATTGTTTATATGCCAAGAATTTTTTTCCAGATATATATACAACTATCATTTTTTAATTTGCATAATGTTTTTTCCACTTTTTTGTTTTGTAGGAGATTGCAAAGCAGCTTTGCGTTGAGTATCAGTTGACATATTATAAAGCGGTAGATGTGCATATTGCTTATGATATTATTATTATGAAACTATGTTAATCATTGTTGAAGAAAAACTGTTCTTAAAGTTATCTGTTATCCTGTGGAAATGTTGATTGATTAATTTTATAATGACCAATAACCTTAGAGAGCTTCAAACAGGCTTCTTTTGACGAGAATTCAGAGTTTATGGTTGCGATGCTGAGGTGAGAGTTAGAAGTGCATTTGTTGTGATCTCACAATTTTGAATTGAATTTCATACTGGCATTGATAGACACTGCATATTCCTCCTAATCTGTTTGTGCTTTGACCTGCATGTAGACAGTGTGGCTTAGCTCACAAGAGTATTATTTTCATACTTGATGAGTTTGATCTCTTTGCCCAGGTTTTGTGATTTCTAATTGTAGATTCTCTTTCATTGTATTTTTTTTTAATTTAATTTTTAAGACTTTCAATCATGGAAGACATTGAGCCATCTCTATTATTCATTCTTCAGGGGAAACAAAGGCTCTTGTACAATCTTCTTGATGCAATGCAATCGGTTCTCTCACAATCAGCTGTTATTGGCATCAGCAGTCGCTTGGTGAGTAGTCTAGAAGGGTTTTCTTAAGGTTTATAAATATACTTAAATATTAATTTCTGGCTGTGAACTTGATCCATAAAAAGTTACATAATTGAGCAATAGTTATGACTTGTCATCAAGCAGCATTGGTGCCCAGGAAAGGATATAACGCGAATCATTTAATTCAGCTCAGAGAATCTTTTTTATTTGCTCTGAGTTAATTTTTGCAAGGGAAATTGTTAAAGGGCTCATATTATGCTTGGTATTTGAGGATGCATTGAAGAACTTCCTTTGAATTAAACAGTAAAGAGTTCAATATGGAGAATTCTAGAAAATTGTTTCCTTGCCTACTGGAGGCAGACCTAGGAAGAGAAACAAGGGAGTACAATTCATAATGAAAGAATCTGAACTCAGTTGTAAGGGAGGGAAGGGTACATGTAGAAAGAATTCATTATTATGAATATGATAGGACATTGAGAGGGTCAAGCAACTTGGCATAGTAGTTTTATATTAGGAACAAGTTAGTTTTAGTTTTAAATTAAAGGAACTAGCTGGCATGTAAGTAGAAACACTAAGCAATACTATATATGGACGCTACCAGTGAGCAAAGTTGATATTTTCTCTTTTTATTTAATGGGTAATTTTCGTTAGGTGCTAATATAACTGATACAGCTGTAAAAAGTATAAATAATGAAATAACAAACTGTTAAACTCCTAAATTCCATGTAGGCTGGAAAAATTTATTGAATATATTGCATTTTGATCTAGCAGAACATTGGAAAATTGATCGATTATCCAATAGGTGAAGAAACGAGAGATTTTATTTGTTTTGTTTTTCTCAGCATGACATGGAAACTTTAGAAAGAGAGATGAAGGCATGTCATTATGAACAACTTGGTGACAGTAGGCATTCTGTAGATGTCAATCATGAAGCAGAGGAAAAATGAAGTTATTAAATGTAATTTAAATGCATGTTGCCTTTGTTAGTACAATCATTTGCATATGCTGTAGCTTGAACAATGCTGTAAGCGTATTGATAACTAATCTCTGTATAGATGTTAGTTTTAAGATAATATTTTTCTTCTTTTTAAGGGAAAGGATAGCGTTATGATATATTTATCTTAGATAGTTGTATGTAATTATGAAATTAAAAATAAATAAATGAGTGATTCTTTCCATTTTTAATTGAATATTTGAAATAGTAGGTTTTGTCAGTTACAGTTGACTCAAGGTAAAAGAATTTTATAAATTATAATTGACATCTAAGATGCCTATGAATTCTGATGCTGCTTGCAGGATGCAGATCAACTATTGGAGAAAAGAGTTAGGTCACGCTTTTCACATCGCAAGCTTTTGTTTTCTCCTCCAGATGTTAAACATTCAAGGAGGTAATAATGGGACCTGCTACCGTATGCATGTTTGCAGCTTGCATGCTATAGCTATTGAGCACTATCTCTATGCTTTTTTCTGATTCACACTTCAATTTTGCCTATGTTTATTTTTGTGAAAAAAATAAAAGAAAATGTTCATCATCTTGGTGCCCTTGTTGCATTAACATGGGCTAACCTGCTAAGGTAGGCAAAGAGTTGCACAATGATTTACTATGTCCAACTGTGTACCTGAAGTCATAGTCCTTGAACACGTATTTTTACCATAGTCCCATAATGTATATTCTTATGTTACCATGCCCCTAGCTGGCCTGTGTCGTAGCATACCCCCTGGAATCAAACAGCTGACTTGTGAACCACAAGCCACATACTCTGAGGTATGCCTGACTATAAAAAGAAAATGATTTTTTTTTGTTTATCGTTTGCTCCTATGGTTTCCCCCCTCTTTGTATGCTTCATCTAAAATGATAGCATTGTCTATCAAATTTCCATCATACTGTATGCCAACTTGTCTTCCTTAAAGTTACTTTCATGGCTATGAGTTGGAACATCTGTTGGGATAAGTTTTCTCGTGAAATGTATACAGGGCATCAACTGAATGTCATATGTATTTAAAAAAAATTTCTAACTTGAAGTTTCAACAGAAATATGAGATGATGGAGATAATCACTTTTTTTATATAAAAAATAAGACAGATATTTGTCTTTCAAATATCAAATAACTGTTCTATGTATTTGCCTTTATTAATTGACTTTGAGAAAACATGTGATACGATCATGTGGTATTATTTAAAAATACAAAACTTGGAAATTGCACCTATAAAGGCTGCGAGTCATGACATTCTTTTAACAATTGAACTACGAAAACTTGATAGCTTTTGTGTTTCTACCTTCTTTATTGTTGGTATGACTTTTCCCTCTAAATCTCATAATGATTGGTAATAAGTGAATAAATGTTATTTGCCTATTAACTAAACCGGCTTTTTTTTCCAATACTCATTTTTCTATGCGAATTTATTGTTACTTTCTGAATCTTGGGTCAGATCCAGTTGTATACTTATAATAGTTAACTGCAGACTCCTGGAACATGGATTGTTGCTTCCTGTGGATTCAGAAATTCACTATAGTGATTATGTGACAAGGTTTAATTCCCAGGTCAAGGTATCCTTTCCTTATGCATTCTTTTTTCAGCAACAAACCAATTAATTTTTATACTAATACATAAAGTAAAATTGTACATTCTAAATGATTCCTCTGTATATGTCATTATCATCATGGTGTCGTTACCCATCAATATGGGCTGACTGTTAAGGTAGGTGAAGGATTTTACCATGATTTTCTATGGCTAGCTGTATACATGATGCTGTAGCATGAATGTATTTTTTTTACTGTGCCTCCAGGTTGGCATGTGTTTTTTTTACACTTTAGTGTTGCCAGTATAAAATGTTGGCATTGAACCTGTGACCTGTTTTATGCAGGTCAGGAGTCTTACCAATAAGTCACACCTAAATGATATTTATTTTATCTCGTTGCATCTGTTTTTGTTATTTAAAATATCGTAAACCTTTCTTTTCAAAGCCTTTTTGGTGTTTCCGGCTTGTAAACCCTTACATGCTCCGTGAATTTTGATTTTGAAAACATAACATTATTGTCAAACCTTTTTCAACATCTTTTTTTTTCAATAATGTTCTTGATTCCTGATGTTCTATGTCATCTGTGTTACTAGTACAGTGACATTCCATTAAGTTTTCCAATGTTTCGTAGTTTTGTATTAGTTGTCTCCTTGAAATAAATATGTTTGATTTTGTTTGTGCTTCATTATAATATTGTTCCATGCTTCTTCGTGCATCGCTAGTGTGCTTAGTTATGCAGTCTTTACTTTGAGAATATCTATGAAAAATAATTGCCAGAGAAACTTAATTGACAAGGAACAGGAAATACTGGAAAGTAAATCCTTCAGTGATATTTGGAATCAACTTGTGATCGTTGATCTCACCATCAGACGAGTGGTTGATTTCATGTAAGTTTTTTGTATCTATGATATCAAATGTTCTTTCCCAGTTTAGATTTTTTTTTTGTATTAATCGTATTGTTGTGGTGCAGGTTTCATGCTGTGTGTGAGATAGACCCTGATTCAGGATTACTTTCATTAGGAAACTTTAAAAATGCGCTTCAATCACTTAAGCGACAACCAAAGATGGAGAGTTTGCAGGGTTTGTTTAACCTGTCTCATGAATTAATCTCCTTTATTGTTCTATTTATTTTGTACTGTTGCATATTTTCAAATCTTTAAAAATGCGGAGGATTTCCTCTATTTGTTGCAATGCTGCAGTGATATTTTTATTTCATTTTACTTGCCTAGGAAAGGTGAACATTTCCAATTGGACTATTGGTACGATCCACATAGTTGTAAAACTTTTCCACTTAAGTTTGGGTGCTTGCTTCTTGTTTTTCTTTCTTTTTTCCACTATTTTTGTTTGTAGCTATATTCTACAACACTGATTGCCTAACACTGATATTAACACTGTTTTTTTGCTCAATGTTTTACAAAACCTTCCCTCGAGAAGCTTTCCATGCTGCATGTTTCTAGAATAGAATGTCTAGCTAGATGAAGGAGAATGATCAAACGACCCTGAATTGATATGTTCTCACGATTTTGATGGAAGGCTACCAGTGATGAAGGATGTTCATTGTCTTTAATATTAGCAATGTTTTGAGAAATTGTAATATTTTGTAATAATTGATGACCTTTGATGTTAATTTATTTAATTTATAAAGTCCTATAATAGTTTTGTGGGTCATGTTAAATATACAAGTCATTATGAGGTAGACCCTTCAATTTTGGTGGACTCATCACTTCACAAAACATTAATTGGTGAGGTGTAGCTCACTGGCTAAGACTAATGAGTTGCATCTTGCAAGTTCATCATCATCATCATCCTACTTGTCTCCTAATAGTATGGGGTTGGCTACATGAGTTCTCTTTCGTCATTCATATCTATTAAGCGTTAAATTGTCATCTATTAGCAATTTAATTGTATAATTATATACATTTAATCCCATGTCATTTGTAGTTTTTGTCTTGGTGATTTGGCAAGCTTTTTTGAGACTCCCATTATCTGATCTTCTTTGAACATGGTCAGACCATCTAAGATGCCATTTTTGTAGCTTATTTGCAATAGAAACCATGCCAAGGCTTTCTTTAATATATGTATTGTGCAATTTATCTTTTTATGTAATGTTCAACATTCATCAAAGCATTTGTGTTTTTGCCACACTGATTTGTTGTTCATGCCAGTTTTACAATTGGACATTCAATATTGTATAAAATGGTATGCCTAATCATTGTTTTATAGAATATTCCTTTTAGTTTTATTGGGATTCTTTCATATAATAAAACAAAACTAGCTTGTCTCCATTTTGAATACTCTACTTTGATCCTATTTCTTATATCCTTGTCAACTTCACCATCTAATTGATGCATTGATCCTAGGTTGTGGAGTTGTTTGCAATGAGAGACTTTTTAGGCTTGAAATGTTAATTTTATTTCATTACTATTCATACTTTCATTGAATTATATTCCATGTATTTGTCAATGTTTACTAATCTTTAAACCTTTTAATTTTGGACGTTATTTTTACTTCTTTATTTTAGAAGTAATATTTGCTTGAGATGTATCCACCAAGGGATACATCTACAAAGAATTTATAGCAAGGGATTTCATCTTGTATTTCTCTAGTTTATCCATAATGATAGCCAAAAAGTAAGAACTAAGTGCGGACCCTTATTACAAATCTACTAAGGATCATCACTTGGAGCTACAATTCTCAGCCTGTGAAGTGGGGTTTGAGGAGGGTTGGTTGATGCAAATCTACTATGACTAGAAAATCAGAAGTTATTCCACATGTTTTTGTAATTTTAGTAATAGATCCTTTATACATGTCTTGATTCATTTAAATATATTTATTAGAGATATTGTTTTCTTTGTAAAGCCTACCAAATAATATCTCTAGGCACTCTCATCATATGTTTCTCTATGTTTTCTATTCCCCATCTTGCAAGTTATAGATTCGATTTCAATACATTGTGTTAAGTGTTGACATATGATGTTCCACAAACTATTAATGAAACATTGAGCGTTTGACACTTACTACAAAATTCTAATGCATTGTAAGAAGTGTATCTTATTACAGTTGTAAGTCTAATGGAATTGTGGCCCTTTCATTTGGTTCTTTGTACTTTATATATCTTTGTGTTTTTTGTTGCATTCAACCTGTTGGTTTTTATTTGAATAATTAAAAGGAGATTATATTAATAAAATAAGATTTGAAGTACAGTGGGATTAGTCTTGGGATCTTAATGATCAACCAAGGTGATAGGTTCCTATTGTTTAACTTTATGAGGCTAAGAGGGTTTTTATTTTTGTTTAACCTATTTTATTTTTCACAAATTCCATATTTTGTCTAGCAAAAGATATATTAATACACATATAATATTTACTGAATATCAAGCTAGTTAAAATGAGCACAACCATGCCATTGCTACCATGTTAAAAATTAGAATTTTATTAAACCATATGAATTATAGGGCGACAAGGTACTTTTTTTAACTGTTTAGCATTAATATCTCAAAATTCAGGACTTGAATTAATAAACTAGATTTCAATTTCAACTTTAACATTTTTTAGTTCCTGTAAACAAATAAATTGTGTTTAACCAAAAGCATTAGTTCCTGCATGGGGTTGGAGATTTTCAAGTGAACTGAGAATTTTAGATCTTTTGAAGACTCCTTGTTTTATGCTGTTTTGGTACTTATTCCACATTTGCCTATCTAACTTAGGAATAAATTGCCTTGTACCATTGGAATTCTTTGTCAAACATTACAAATCAACATCTGATATATTTTCACTATATTGATATATTTCATCATTGGACACCTCTTCTTCAGCAAATATCATTTCTACTATTTAAAATTACAAAAAGTAATCTTGTAACAACATCATTGTCATTTCCACTATTTTTTTACATTGTCTTCTGATTTATGATCAGTCCATTGTCGTAATTTCAGACCTGAATTCTGATAAAGCATCTCATCATGAAAGTTATTAATTGCTATTCTTGAAGATTGAATCTCTTTGAAATTTTGCCAATTGTCGAAAAATTATAGGGATTAACTGCTCTAATTTGGACCATTTACAGATATAATTGGTAGAGGATTAGTATCAGTTACATATTCCTGATTGACTTCTCATCAACAGTGTTCTTAGTGCTAGTGTCGACAATTTTATTTTCAAGAATAGAAACTAATCGTTCTTGAAATCTCAGAAGTTCAAGGGAGTAAAAGAGTTTGCGATACTGTTCTTTAAGTAACATAATCTGTTTCTAAGGCAATAATGGTCTACTTGGATTACTTATTCATTTATATTTCAACAAGTTAATGATTTCTGATTATCATGTTTCAAACAAGGCAGATGCTTCGGCTCTAGAGCTTTACCTACTTGTATCCATGAAGAGATTAGAAAGCAAGGACTGTGAGTCATACAATTTTAATGCAATCATGAAAGGTTTGTGATGGTGCTTTCTGTTTCATCTGGGTTTGTTTTCAAGTTAGTGGTTTGCAGAACTAATTTCTGTTACTTTGCAATGAAACAGAATACGAGGACATGCATAACAGTCATCCTACATGTGACTTCTATTCAAGACAGATTTGCTTGAGAGTGAGTATGTTTGCATGCGTTTTTGTATGTTTTTGTGAATATTCCATGCATACTGTCTGCAAAGTTGTCAGCCTAGAAGCCTTTGCTTTATTCTAGTTCTTGTACAACAAAACTAAACTTGCTTTCGCTGATTAATATGCAATTGAGAGTGGACTGATCTCATGTTCTAGAATCGTCTCTCTCAGTTTCATTTGTTGCCTAGAACAGTACAGAGCAGACATATGTAGTAGAAGCTTCTTGAGATGGGTGATTACTAGTGCTAGATGGAATGATACTGGTAACAGTAACAGTGAACACCATTAGTTTTGTTCTAAGGAAATATCTTGCTAGGCAGCATGGTCTGACTAATCCCGCTAAATCAAAATTTTTTAAATTATTTTATTTTATTTTTGCGAACAGAACATTTTAGATTGTGCAAGCATTGGTTTGTTATCTTGTATGTTATCAGCAATATTGTTTTTCAATAGGCTTTTGAACATTTATTGGAGAGAGAAGTAGTTGGATTCCAAGATGGCAGAGGCCATAACATCGCTGTTGAATTTCGGCCTGCTAAGTTGCTCATTTCTTCTCATGAACTGTATGAAGGCTTGAGAACCAGTCCTGTTTGCCCGGTAATATCACATCTCGTATGCATCATTAATTTTCAACTTTTTAGATTCTGAACAATATTAACAAAGCTGTTGTATCTTGTTGTTTAGTCTGTCCTGCTTCAATGGTTTGACCATGAGAAATTCAAGTGAGATTTTTTAAAGGTCAGTGCATTTTCATTATCTTGTCACAGGTTTCACTTTAGTCTAGATGGTTTCTAAATTTGTCAAATAACTATTTGCTATTATATCAGGTTTCTTTCAAATTATTGTTTACCTTTAACAATTGTATTTTCAGGTTTCCTACATTCGATTACCTTATGACTCATTGAATCGTAGTGGAGTAAAATATTTGGATGTCATCCGGTCTCAAGCATGACTCAAGCTATTAAGCAGCTCTGAAGAGAATCAAATAAAGATGTAACATCATCTGTTTGTGTATACATGGGTTTCGGTTCTTAATTTTAAAATATATTTTCCAGGGATGCTTATGTGTTATATATTATGGTAAAACTACTTTGCCAAGTTACATCTTTGTTAGAAATCAGTGTTGCCGTTTAGCATTTTCCCTTTGGCAGTTGTTCTTCATGTTTAACTTTTCATCACACCAATCATTGACTAAATTTTATATTTGTTTTTAGTTGCAAGATACGGGTATTCATAAAACTGTTCTTAAACATGAATCTGTAACCAGAGTAACGAGCTTGCACATGGCTGGCTGGCTGATATTAACAGAAATAAATACAAGCATTTATGTATTTCAAAATCTGGTTACTTCAGATTTTACGAACTACGAACAACAGTTTCGTAGTTAATAGACTTCAGTTTATTTTTTGAGAAATTTTTGAAACCTTCTGAGAACTCGTGGCTTGTGCTGCAAGTCACCTTCAGCGCACAATCTGCAACATTTTTAGCAGATCTGTTAACTGAGTTTCAATGCAATGGTGATGCTCGTTATGAAAGGTAGCATCATTGCAAAAATCTTTTGGGATCATCTCTGTGACAGTTGTCTGTCTGACAATGAGGAATGAAACTAGAAATGTCACTCTGTAAAATAACTATTAAATCTGCAACTTAAATAAAGTTTCCTTTTCAATGGAGCATGAGAAAACCTAAACCTTAACAAAATATTTAAGGCATAGCTTGAGTTGGGAAAAAAACATTAATTTAGAACATACCATCGTCTACTGAAAATGATATGAACAGGTACTTAGACCATTACAAAATGTTTAACTTGTGGTTTTAGCATTTACAGTAACATTTTGAATCAGAATGTGAGTGGGTTTTTGAAGAAATTAAATAAACATATTTTAAAAAATAATAATTTCACTACCATATAAGAATATCTTACATGTTGCGGAGTAGAACAGTGTATACTGCACCACCTTAATTAAATTCCCCAGACAACGCAGCCAAATTCCATTGCAATGCAAACTAAGTAGCAATCGTTTACTAAGTTGCATAAGCTGAAAAATAGCAGCATAACACAAAACCACGAGAACTGAAAGTTCGAACTTGCTTTCATCATTGATGCATAAAACACAATTGTTGTGAAGGTAGATGCTTACCTAATAACATGACAAACGATCAATGACACCATCAAATGATTTGAATGACAAAAATGATCGATTTCTCTATCTAAAGTCGGGGATTTTAAACTCCAGCTCAGGGTTTTTAATTGAAACCCAAAATTTTAAGATTTCTTAAAGGATCAGATCATTAAATAAATTTTGACATGCGTGAACAAAATTATTGAATTCTTCTGGCCAATACATCCCTCCAGTCTTTATTGGTAATCAAAACACAGTTTCAATCTCCTGAACATTTGTTATGCTTTACCCAAGAGCTATTTCATCATCATCTGCATGCTTTTCAAGTATTAACGTGAAAATAGAGTCCAAATGTAACTTGTAATGGCGAGAACCAGCATATATTAATTATCTTTGATAGCTTCTAAGCACAAATATACACAGGAACATGCCTTCAAAAGACCTTTGGAATGGAAAGCGACTGCAATTTCAAAAACATATAAACTCGTATTTACTGAATACAAATATACACATCCATTCTGGAAGCTTGCTCTCCAAACCCTTTTCAAAACTCATGAGTTGCAGCATGATCACAATACATTTCTGACTAACATTACCTTAGGTTAGTTGTGCAGAATTAACTAGAACTCTGGTTTCGGATTCCGAGGGTCGATTCTCCACTGACATACTCTGTAAGCTGGACATATTTATCCCTGCTCTGGCATTCTCGGTAGATCTGTTATCGGGTCTTTTCATCTTCTGTTTAACCTTGGCATGCCATACAAACAGTCCCTCCTGGATATGCTCTTCAAATATTGACTTTTTGAATGTGGTTCCCATCTATTGAAATAAAATAAAAGAATGAAAAAATTGGAGATGTTGGTTGACCTGTGGATCAAACTGTGACATGCACGTAATTACATTAAGGACTCCTTAATGAATTTATGTTTACCTGAGTGACAAGTGCATAGAGTGGCAAGGTGCTGTAACTGCAGAGAACTTGGATGAGTACCCTGGAAAAAACAAGGAATACATTATTTACTTTACCATATACATCTAAAGATTGCTTGAGAATAGTATATATTTATGTAATTAACATTGCGATAGAATTATAAAGATGTTTCCCGGTAGTCACTTGAAATTAAAAGAAAGAAAGTTCTGTTTCATAAATAACTTCTACAATAATCTATAGAAAAGATTACAGGCAACAGAAACAAAACAATAAGTTATGAACTTTACCCAATTGCAAGCCGTGGAATTATATAGCCCAACTTTCCCATAATGCAGGAGTCCATACCATAAGTTGTCTGCATGAAGGACACATCATGAATTTCTACATAACAATATATCTAGCCTAAATGTTAGGCATAAAGACGTACTTTTATAACAATATTTACATTCATATATGTATGCAGTAACAAATATTAATTATTATTCTTCATCATCCGAGCCTTATCCAAGGACATGGAGTTGACAGCAATATTATAATAAATATTACAATCAGTCATTAAGAATCAGGACATTTTTTTTAAACTGGAATAAAGAAATCGGCTATTAACCCTCATGTAAAAATGCAATTCATCCATTTCAATATCACTCCCGCTTTTACTTTCACTGACACCCTAGATTACCGTCCCACTTATGTATGCAAAATGAGCTAACAAGTAGCATCAAAAAACTTTGTTAAATAGTAATTTCCCTCCCTGGATGTTACAGTAAAAAATGCTAGTGTAAGTCTAGGCGCCAGCAAACAAGATTTGTCATCTCATACATGGTACGGAGTGCTAGATGATTTTATATGCAGAAAATGAGTTTCACAAATTCACTTGTAGATGTCGTTATACAAGGTCACTAAGGGTCGAAGCTTGCTTTCGGGAGGACCCATTTGTAGAACTCTTTTGCTTCATACCCAACGACCAATTCCACATCATCTTGTGTCTCCAAAACACTTAAACAATCCTTCCCACTTTCCTATATATGTGTATCTGATCATACTTCTGGCAATTTCTATCAAGACAAAATGAAGAACAAAGACCTGTAGATGGAAGATCTCACAGAATACATGGGATTAGCAAACCTCCATTATGCTAATCTAGCCATGCTCACAGTAGCTAGACCCAGAAATGAACTAGCGCAGCAAATGGCCACAGTTTATGCATTATATGAGAAACAGTTTGCCGCTAGGAAGGATGCCCAACAAAAGCTACACATTGCAAACTCTGAACTTCAAGTAATTAAGGCCAGCTACCAGGATCAAAAGGACATTACAGAAACTCTGACTTGCAGAATAACAGATTACCAAGAACTGAGAGAAATAGCCAGAGCATTTGAAGAAGAACAACAGCAGTTGGTATGTGAAGGCAATTAAAATGTTCCCATAGTTGCATTGCTTATGGGAAATGTATCTAGTAAGCTTAACTCATAAAGCCTTTAAACAGCCTTAAATGAAGGTCACGGTTTTTGGATTGATGGTTAGATGGACCTGACAATATGAATGAAAAGCGTTAGGATTAGAAAATCTATTTATTTAGTATCCATGTTTCCCATGGCTTGGGAATGTAAGAATGGAACATGCACCAAAATCAGCTTTGGAATAAGGGATTTTTTTGGGATCACATGCAGAGTAAGACCAATGAGTTGGTAGCTCAACTACTCATTTGTTGGTCCTGGTTTTCAGCAGCTTTCAAGTTGTCAAAGCATTAAAAAAAACCTGGTAATTAGTTGGCTTGTTAACCAATAAGTTCTGGTTCAAGCTACAAACGAACCAACAGTACACTGGGTAGCAAGAAAAATCAGCTGCATGTATGCTTTCATACGATAAGTTCGTAATATCTTGGTTCTTCCTTTTGACATTTTAACCATCACCCACATATGAAGCATGAATTGGGGAAAAATAGTCTCACGATCCTTTTTAACAAGTATTTATGTTTAAGGAAAACAAAGTAATGAGATAACCATTACACTGGCTTAATAAGTTTATTACTTGGCAGTTAAATTCACAAAAGTGATTTGTACGGAGAGTGTGCTTCAGCTCCAAAGACACGTGTAGTATCAGAATTTCTATCGGAGCATGCTCCCATATAACACCATCCGTTACCCATCATGTTGATAACTATAAATGCCCGTTGGAAAACATGAAGAGACCCTGTAATTGCTTTAATTTTATTTGCAAAATAATTTTCTGATTTCACCCTATTTGTGGGTAAAGCCTTAATGAATAATGCATTAGATAAATAAGCCACATGCCAGTGTGGCAAAATATATACATTCAGGTTTGTTTAGGGTGGAGGGGTAGTCACTAAAAACCATCATCAAATCACCTGCCTAACGTAACGTGTCACCTAAGATAGATGACATACAAGCAAATAACGATGATTATGACAAAGATGACAACTTGGTAGTGCACCTAAATGGTAAGGTCCTAGACATAGCTTAAATAAATATTCTACATTAAAAAGCAAGAGCAGCCAGACTCAACTCTAATACCAATTAACAAATGTGCTCAGCACCAATACTGACCGACTAAGATCAGCTTAAATGTTTATGGTGATTTTCAGAACTTCATAATTTAAAATTACCAAAATTTCACAGAACATTTTAAATGTTTTCTAAAAATCCAGCTAAAAGAGAAATAATCACCATACCAGCATAATGATAAGACAGGAACACGAATTGGTTATAACTGGTAGTTACTACATATGCAGATTGACGGTATATCCAAATGGACTCAACTTATTTCTCAAAAAATTTCCTATAAACTAAATTCAAACCAACATGTTATCCAGACTACATATAGAAAGTAGCTTTATAACATAAATAACTGACACTGCTAAAAAGTTTTGGCTTGCATGACAAACTCACAAACAAAATTTGCAAAATATAAGAGATAAGGCCCTTACCAGTATCCAAAAGAAAAAGGCTATTTCAAAAGCATTCTGTCAATGCCAACAAAATAGGTATTAGAATACCGTACATGTGCATTCTAACCAGAAATCATTTGCCAAGTTTAATTATATACTACAATATGAATCATGAATGCTAAATGTGGTTGCTAAATATGCATCAAGCATTTTACCTGAAACAGAATGAAGTGAATCAAATGTAAGACCAATTTAGGACGTTCAAACCAAAAGTGCTGGTCTGAGGGCCGTACAACAATGTCACCTTCAATGCAAGTGTGTTTATCCAACACTTCATGGGCTAGTTGGCTAATGACATGCTCTAGCTTTGCACCCACAGCAAGAAGTATCTGCCAGAGGATTCAATTGCATATAATGATTGATTTAAGAATTAAGAGCATCAATATAAATCTATTGTGTAAGTCAGGAAAAAATTTTGTTTATGCATTAACCAATTAAAAACATAAATATTTGATTTGACTAATTGTTTTACAATAAATACTGTGTTTCCTACAATATGATACAAGATAACATATGCACTCATTTCTGTTAATAGATTCACAAAATGGGGAATATAAAAGGAAAAAAATAAACGGACTAAATCACATGCCGATTTCTCTATTGTCTTGAGAAAGCAAACTAACTCACCAGCAAGGGGATAAATGCTATCCAGAAGTAAGTATGCCAACCTGGAACCAAAAAGAAGGCAAATATGAATTCAGTATAGTGAAACAAACATACAAAATAACATCCTCAGCAACACATTTGCACAGTCAACACCATGATAAGACAAAAAGGTTGAACTTAAGCATGTTCAAATACTGCATCAGAAAGTTATCAAGACCCTATCTACATTGTCATAACTGAACATCAACATTAATGTTATTTATTGTCCATTGTCAATTTGCATTTTTGCATAATCAGAAAATGATCATGAACTAAAAAGGCTACATACCGTCAACATTGAGGAGCAAGAAAATAACAACAAAAGCCCACAATGTTCCACTGCAATCATTTCACAACAGAAAGTAAGGCAAACACAAAATTAAAATGATCATGATTCAACATTTAGTTGTCAAGAAGATAACAAAATGTTTAGTCATTCCTTAACAGCCGCTTGAGCAATTATGAAAAGAAAACGGCAATAAAAAACAGCTTTCTAGACTTATGCCAACAACTTTCTAGACTTGTATAGCAAACCTTATGCCAACAACTTTCTTGAAGTCAGCCTCAAGTGTCCGCATCATGTATTTGTGAAAATCAAATTTTGGATTTCCTTTGCAGTGAGCCTACAGACAAAAACAATTCATTCTAGATTTAGGGAATGGCACTGAATAAATTCTAAATATATGTTTTTAACAAATCCAGCAATTGACCACAAAATTGTACCTCTATGAATCCAAGACGTAGGTAAGCGTAATCAGTCTTTGTCACTGATCCATAAAACTGCTTAAAAAATGATACCTAGTAATAAAATATAAAATAATTAAAAAAACTGAAACTAAAAATGAAATATTGTATTACATCCATGTTGAGACCATGAGACTCTAGGGACCTACTGGACAGGATTTCTGTATATAATGCATTGGGATTTAACCTCTAAGCTGTGAGATGCAAGTTATGTATCTTAGCAACAAGCTACACCTCATGGACTTTTAGCAAGTACGTTTTGCAAGTAAAAATCATGTTGAAATTTTCTTGCAAAAAAAAAAAAACAGTATAAAATGTAAAAAGATCATTTGAAAATTGTAATATAAAAATCCAGAAAGAGATGTATCATTATAACTGAGTGTCATTACAATTTTATGAGAATTTAGGCATGATTTTACAAGAAAAGAAGCTTCTGAAACGTGTCATGCTTCATGCCACTCCCTAATTGCAAAGGTGGTAATCCCCAGAATAGAAGAAATGGACAACCATTGACATGGGCAAGAAAACCAACTTCAACCATATCTTGTTTCTCATACCAGAAAAGCTTATGTAATATTGAAGGAGTTCCTAATGTTCACGTTCTATAATATATATCAGATTTCACCTTGACTTTATAAGAATGAAGAAAGAGAACACATAAAGGCAAACCTGAGAATTAGAGTATGTGCACCTGCAGAGGCTTTGTATCAAAATATGGAAAGCTATGAGCATACCTACAAATGTTACAAGTAGGTCCCTTCAAGTTCATGTGTATGGTTTAGCTTTTAGGGTGACAAAATCCTCCCTAAGGTTGCTGGGAAATCTCTGCATCCTATTTCAATATGACTGCTTCTGGTGTTTAGCTGTCACTAGCAAAGGAATTGTTACGGTGGAACTGTAAACCGTATGTACCCCCGAGAACAGACAGCAGCATACGATTTTAATGCAAACTCTTTTAGTTTTACGGGAATTTAATATGCTTGATGTGTTGTTTAATAGTAAAATTTACCGGCTCATTAACCAACCATTTGCAAGTTCAATGGTATATACCAGGACTAACCCTAAAAATCTTAGTGTATGTTGATTGTCCTTCCTTATACCACAGGTTAACATTGTTACCAGAGTCAAATATAGCGCCCAACCTAGCAATCTGAGCAAAAACTAGATGATATGCCTTAAAAAGAAACAAGGTATCAGCCTAGCATGCTAAGAAAACGTAACAATAGAAGTAATATGAAGTGCCGACAGAACGCACTAAAATGAGGCAAAAATTGAAATATTTTTGAAATAATGCTTGAAAACTTTATTCACCTACTGTGGTTGAAGATCACTGTTAAATTTATTACAATGTGCTGGAACTATTTTAGAGGAAAAGCATCAGTCAGTTACAGACTATGGATTGAAGATTCCTCAAAAGAAAGCTGTGGAAGATTTAATTTGAAAGAAACTAGGAAGTTAGTACCACAATATTTCTGAAAACCTGTCACTCTCCATATTCAGCGTAACTTACCATCCAAGATAGTATAACTGATTTCCGGCCTAGTGAATGAGTCTTGACAAAATCATGATGCGCCACATGAGTAACCCTAACCGCAGCTGCATGCACAAGCAATGAAACAAATATTAGGCTTACATAAATATTAGATTCTCAATCAAACACAGGGTAATGATTAAACACAAGCATATAAAGGTCCTATTGAATAATACATAAGAATCTTCTAGATCTTATTGTATAATTCATAAAGTTGAGATTTAGGCTAAAAACAATTATTTTCAAAATGTGTTGAACATGCCTTCGTCAGGTTCTGCTGTCTTTCCCCCTTTTGCACGTATTTCTTCTTCCCATGATTTCCATGTGCGAATCTTTAAAAAAAAAAACAAAAAGCTTCTTATTTAACCAAAGAACTATGACATGAACAGACTCGCACGGTATTGTATGCATTCATTCACTGACCAATGAAGTCTGGAATTTTACTATGTTATACCACTTATCCCAAGGACATGGCAAATTAACTGCTGAAATCATCGTAAATTACCTTTGCAGTTCCCAGCAACATCGTCAAAACACAAAAAATGACATGAACAATAGCAAGAACAAAAATGAAAATGTGTAACTGATGCATTCCTTCACTCGACAAAAAAGGTCTTTTCCCCTGACAATTAAAAGCACAAAACAAAACTTTCTTCAGTCTTAACCAACAAGTAACAATTGAAAATTTGTTAAATAAAATAAAGCATCACAACATTAAATTCTGTAAATAACAATCATATGTACTAAAAATAAATAAATCAACAATAGCATAGAACAGAATGTTTTTCTCCTCTGAAAGAAATTATATACATAAAGATAACTATAATAAATAAATAAATCATATACTAACGTATTTTATACTACATTTCATTTAAATTGTGATTAAATATATGTATATCACAATCAAAATCACTATGAACAAAAATATTTCTAATAAAAAAATGTAGGATTTACGAGCTCCATGAACAAATAAAATACTACCCCGTAAGAATTAACTCAATAAAACAGTTTGTTACATCACATAGAAAATAATGTATCTTCCACGTGTAAACATTTTGTAAAAATAAATGAAACCTTTTAAAATTGACTTTCTCAATTAAAAATCATGGCATCAGACTACAAGTGAAGTCTAGTCATTGTGCACTGTATGTTGAAATTTGAGGTCCACAGAAAGTGGGAAACTTAGTTTATTAAAGATTTATGAATAAAGAAATGAAATAGATAGATAGGTACACAACACACAAAAAGTCCAAAAGGCAACACTATGTGAGTAATCATTACATAGAACAGTCAGCTATTGTGTAAAACCATTAACCGTGATATAGTATACACACAGTTATGACAATAAACAGGTAAACAATGATACCGTGATCACTGGAATGTCATGCAGATTATGCAAAGTACGACTGCAATTGAAAAATGAAATGAACATAACATATATTTACAACCATAGACTAGCTTAGTAGATACTCTGTGTGTGTGTGTGATATATCTAAAAGCTCAAATGCAACCTTAGGATAGGTTGAAGCTCCCGAATGGTTGAGAATTTGAGGAGGCGGGAAAAGCAGTAGTTGTTAGGTCGATCTTTCATCTGTTAGGTCAATTGACTAGACCGATAGGTCAACTGACCTAGCCTTAGGTTGACCTATCAGGGTGACATCAGCAAAAAATGATAATTTTGGAAACTCACAAACATAGGTGTTGTATAACCATTCGCCGAAAGGAGCATAAAAGTACATTGCCGGGAGCATGATGTGATGCATTTGTGAACTAGAAAGTCAAGGGTATCTTAACACTAGTCCTATTCCATGTAGCCCTTTGTGAAGAAGCTTTGCTAATCCATCATCGGATTTTATTGTACTTCCCATGATTATTCCCTTTTTCTCTCTGTTTAAACCATGTGCTTCACGTATGTCCTTGATATATTGAGATCTGTAACAAACTTCAGAATATTGTAAAATCCTTGTTTTTTAGAGTGAATTAGGATTCACTCTGAAGATTCTAAAAGGGAGATTGACAACCTGTAAACCCACGTCAATGGGAGACTGGCAACCCACAAACCAACATTGAAGACTTTTCTTGATACAGAATGGAACTGAGGGAAGAGAAGGCAATTGCACCCCTGTGAGTGGACTAAACCCAAGCTGAACCACTATAAATCCAGTGTGTTCTTTCTGTGGCTTTTGCTTTCAGTTTCTTGCTTTGTTCAAAATCCATGCAAAACTGTTATTTTTATTTGATCGATCAATATTTCAGAAGTCATTCAGTTTTGATTCATGGATTAATATTTTTCATCACCCTATTCACCCCCACTTTAGGATGCTTTCTCGATTAACAATCCCTCAAAACTTGCATGTCAAACTAGAGAGCATCCTCTCTGCATGCATGAAGCTATACTCAACTATCTTAGCACAGCTGGCACAGGATATTAGCATAAAAGTGACACAAATATCATTTGCTTCTTATTTTCCAAGCTTACCACAAGTACTTCACAATCTAGTTATTGACAATTCTGAGGTTCCATTAGAACCTGAGAGAGTAGGTATCTTCCTGATCCATTTCTACTACAAATATAGTGATCTCCATATAATCATCCTTAAATGACATTTTAAGCAATTATTTAACTGGTTTTGGGTAAAGACATAGGATATCCACCATTACTTTCTACGATATGAGGTTGCCTTAGTTGATAATTGGATCCATTACTAAGCGTCATGAAGTTCTGGTCTCTTTAAATGATTTAGAGAAATGTTCCGGAGCAATAGCAGTCACCTCTAAGGAAAGAAAGCATGATCTCAGTGTCCCCAGAGTAAATGTTATAGTTTGTGCATTATAGATGCATTTGAGAGAACTTATTCATGCTTCAAAACTACATCATCAGAGACTGATCCCATCTATTTCCAGTCAGCTTTTGCATATAACAAAAGTTGTATGCACAAAACAGTCAACAATGTAATCAAAACCATAAATTGTATTAGAATAACAAGTGACTTTTATAATTATATGTTTTCAGTAAATTTAAACTATCAAAACAAGAGCAGGGAGATTACATTTCTTATTTAAAATTACTTTCAGTTCCAATATTACAATTTTTTTACCTGTCCACAGTGATCCCCCGCTGATGATGAAAGCAATTTGCGGCGATGCCCTTCTTGAAATGATTTCCAATGACTAAAATCCTCCACATCTTCAGTTTTAGGCAACTTGCAAGGCAGTAACTTAAGAGTGATACTTTTGGGAATGCAAAGATGGTTGATTGGATTTTGAAAAACAGTAAGCAACAGAGATATAAACCCCAGAAGCATCAACTCTGCCAGTGCTCAGATGAAAAATCAAAATTAGGCTTTGAATTTATCAAAGCAATAGTTATAAAAATCAAGAAACTCTAAGATTTAAATAGCCACTTTCAGCTTCACTACGTAATGTCCCCAGATTTACCCCGAATGGTTTTAAGATCCAGCAATCTTTCAAGATTTATTTAAAGACACTTGTGGAATTGATGAAGAATATCTCTGAAATCCTAGCTATTCTTCTATTTCATATTGAACAGAAGTAAGTCATCTTATGTTACACAACAGCTGAACTCAAAGTAGTTTTGTTTGAAAACTAGTTTTCATACAGTGTATGATACCAAATCCAGAATATAAATCCAATTTCATAGCAATACCTTTTCTCAAGAAACTGAAATAAGATAAACACTGACACTACCTAGCCCAGAAATCAGTAATAGACCTTGGAGTAAAACTGAGCATAGAACCGGTTCTTAAAAAGATTTTGTAACAATAAAGTAGCTCCATTTTGCTCCTTAAACATAAGACTCATGGCAAAGATTCAAGATATATTTACCTTCTTTCAATTTCTGCAATGCTTCAAACAATGGTTTTTGATTCTTCCTCTTAAAAGACTGCAAGAAAATTTCAATGCACATTAGTAAATTGCCGTCCAGTAAGCATTTAAAACAAATATGGATACGTCTAGCAAGGCAGTTTCAACAGGAATTTTTATCATCCTGCCAAATTAATCTCCACTAGTATTGCAGTATATGGTTTGACAACAGTTCATTTGCGCCAGGCATGACACAGATTCTGTGTCATTGAAAACATATATTCTATAATTAAATTGCTCAAGTAAATCGAGCAAAAACTCAAAGAATAAAGATACTAATAGATTCCAGGTTAAGTGAAAATTTCAGTATAAAAACCTTTACGCTACAATATCTAATCCAATTGCCTCGAAGAAAGTAACAAATAACTTCTCACTATTTGAAAATGTACAACTGCCTATTGAAAAAATCAACAAAATTAAAATAAAATAGAAACATTTGACAGCGTACCACATTGAACACCGTAGCGAGTGAAACCCTTCATGGCTACTGAAATAAATTACCAGCTGTTTTAACACATTTTAGGAATACCGAAAGAAACCGGTTTTGATTATTAAAAGAAATTTTTACAACACAAATTATTAGGTTAATGCATCAGATGCCTAAAAACAGGGCTCTTTGGGAAGAAAATTTCCCGCAAAAAAAAAACTGTTTTCTTAATATTTGCAAAAACTATCAAATGAGATGATCAGCAACAAGTTGCCTAATACTCGATTCATAACGATCAGTCGTTTTCAATTATCTATCGAAAAATAAAATGGCATACAATTGCGTCATAGGTCCCAGTGCTATTATATATAGACCGTTTCTTCATCAATAGAAAGAAAGATTTTACCTGTACACCATGATTTGAAGGGATAGCGAAGTAAAAACCAAAATCAGGCTCAGAATATGCACAATAAGAACCAACGTATTTCCAAGAATAGCATAAAATGAGTTAAAACATAAAACTAACAGGATGGCTGTTAACAACTTAACATACTGAAATCTTCTTCATTTCGTACAGCGAACAGATTCGCATATCCATTCATCGTGGTCGAAAGAAAATATACGATAAGAGAATCGTCTTAAAAAGATTTCAAGATTTAAGCTATCTTTCATAAATAGAATTAAATCTGCCGAATTACAAAACTAAGAATAACACTTGCAATGTACAGAGGAACAGCTAACCAGTGGATAAGACAGTCTGAGTAAGATGAACCATTCCATTGAAAAGGATGAGGAGGAAACCATGACACGAATAACATAGGAAAGAAACAATGCAAAGAAAGCCTTGAACACACAAACCAAACCAAAATCAGAATCAGGAAAACGGAGAAAGAGGGGGAAATACTGTAGAACACGCCAACTTAGCGCTTAATGAAAAATGTGGCAACGTTTGGACTCGCCTTGCCGAGACGATGAATTCCTCTTTCGAGCGCCAGAGAAACAAGCACCATCACAGAGCACACCACAGCCACGGCCCATGTTGGCGTGTACTCCAACGAGTCCTGCAGCTCCCGTCCCTCTGCCATTGCTCCCTTACTTCACTGCTCCGCTCCTTCACAAAGAAACAACACACAATTTAACAATATATCCATAACAGCACCACAACGACACTAAATACAATCAAAACGCACAGGCCAAAACCTTAAAACTCAAGAACGGTATCTTGCAAGATGCCGGAAAGCAAAGAATATCGGCAGGCATGTAACGGCAGTAGATCGGAGAAAAAAAACCATCGAATAACACACGACTCGAAGGGGAAGGAAGAGCGAGAGTTTTTGCGTCCACAAGTCAACAGCGAAGAAATAAGGAAAGTAAAATGAAAAGAAAATGAAAGGAATGTGCAATTCCAGAATAAGGAGGTCACGAACGAACCAGTAGCAATCAGGCATGCCACCGATGACTGATAACGTAGTTGTGGCTGTCAAGCAACTAGTGATGCTCCTCCACAAACAAACACGCACGGAGTGCCGTGCCGTGCCGTGCCGTGCTGTGGTGTGCTTTGTTTCGTCCCTATGCAAAAGCAAAAGAAAATGGAAAACAGGGGCTTAAAAAGAATAGAGAAAAAAGGCCATAGGATCCTCTTAAGATTTTGCACGGTAAGAAAACAACACAGAAATATGGACAAAGATCTGACTGACGGACTGAGACTCTGGCAAAGCACAACCACCTTCCTCACCTCAGACACAAACCCAAACCGTGTCCTGAGTGTGAACGACAGTCTGGGAGGGGCCCAACAAAATCAACTTCAATATTTCAATCCGATTGATTGTACATATCACGCATTTGCATTTGCATTTAGGATTTGGATTTGGCTTTTGACCTTTTGCCTCTGCTGTGGCGTCTCACAGAAAGAGCGAATCCATTTTTGATGCGCAAAGCACATCAAAACAGATGGAATGCATACATATAGCACAGCATTCCACGCAGCACGTCGCCTGTCATGGGCAAATATTAATGTCCGTCACGCATCTACATCTTTACTTGCAGGCTTGCTTTGAGCTGAATCTGCAGGTGCCTGTCCAGTTCCGTATAACTGCCTGCCACAAACATTGAACGTTGCTATATTTCATGTATTTGCTTAGTTATTTTGAATTTCTACTGACGATGACAATTGTTCTCGCCACACCACGACAAGTTCAACTGCTAAATTAGCTCGTAACAGTAACCGTCCAAGCTCTCCGTGCGAGCGTTTTGGCATAGCATAGGTGGAAGGGAGGTGCTTTACAGCCAAGGATGGAACGTGAGCTCGTCACGGATTACAGCGTGGCCTTTGGTAATTCTTGGATTGGAAATTGTAAAACATTAAATTTTTACGTAAAACGTCTATGAAATTTTAAAGTTTGAAGTCATTACCTGCTACACGCTGTTCAAAGATTAGAGGCAGCGTGTAAATCGCAGGCTATCTTTTTTAAATGTTCATTCAAATGTTTATTTGTGCTACAATCATAACAAATACAAATGAGAGTTATGATTGTAGCACATACTTCCGAGATTTAAGCATCAAAGTTAAAATTGTTTTGTTTTGGTAGAGCAAACAGTTTTAACACCGAATCTTCCATCCTCCTTAGAATGCAGAATTTTCCAATTTTGTTTGAACTTGCATTTCTGCCACCGAATCCTCCGTTTTTGTTTGAACTTATTTTGGCCAAATCCTACGTTTTTCTTCCGGAAACGATTCTAGACGCGTTTTTTACCACAAACATTCTTGAAGCAATAAGACACTTATTTCTTGCCAGAGATGTTTCTGAAGTCGAAAGCTCAGCATGACCGCCTCAAACTAAATTAAATTAACTTATTGTAGCTGAGTTCTTTGACCTGAGCTGACAATTCAAAGCAACGAAATATTTTGAGCGCTTTCGTTCGAAGTTTTTTCCCTTTCTTTTTTTTTTTCCCAATTCAATTGTAGCAGGTATCAGACATGACTAGTTTCAAGATTTTTTACCAAGGCTGGAACTCGGAGCCAAAGTCAAGTGAAGCATGCGACTTGAGAGCATCATTCACAGCAACGCGCTTTTCCAGTGTCTGTATGGAACATCAATCACGGCGTGGCGAAGCAATTCGATCCGTCCGTCCGTCTGTCTGAATCTGTGTCACATGAAACGCTTCAACCCTACGCACTAACAACAGTAGCAACAAATTTCAAAGGCATCATTGCCAAATCCGCCAACGCGGATAGATCTAGATATTAGATTACAAAATCACCTGTGTCTAGAATTAGCCGTTTCGCAGGTGCTTTAATTTCTTTTACACAGTTCAGGTAGCGTCAGTTGACCATCCGTAACAAGGACAAGGAAGACAGATAGACAGAAACATTTTGGTCTGCGTCTGTGTGAATTAGATTGGACGAAACAATTTGGGCATCATGCGTGCTCACAAACGTTCGTGCCAGCAACGGCGTCACTCCTTCGTACAATGTCTTTTATGGAGGCTTGGAATTTTAAAGTTTATTTGCAAGTTTTTGAGATTTGTCATCTTCTAGAGGCTCAATTGTTAGCGTGAAATCCGGGGTCTGGGAGATTTGGAAGTTTTTGAGATTTGTCATCTTCTAGAGGTTCAATTGTTAGGGTGAAATCTGGGGTTTGGGAGAGTGGTCAGTGAGCGAAAGCATAAGTTTTTATGAGTGGCTGCCCTTAGGTTAAAACAAAGTTCTTAAACTCAACCATGATTCTAAGTAATGGTCTCTAAATATTGATTCTAAAGGCTCAGTGCTTATCTCACCAAGGCAAGTCCTAGGAGGTTAGTGGATAAATAAAAACCTAACTTCTTACCAATAGTTGTGCCTAGACTCAAATCTAAGTCTTTACTACTTGACAAGTGAGCCTAAGTTCTATGATTTTTGAAACATGTTAAATATATTTGAAACCAGAAATTTTTATTATGTCTAGGAAATCATAAAGGATTTGTTGAATGGTAATAAAGCCTCAACACATTTTTTTGACAAAAGTTGAAAATATCATTGATGTAATGCCCCAAGCAAATAGGGTTAATTTGAAAGAAAACGAGGAAATTACAATTAATATTATAATTCATTCTAATGTGAGCCAAAAATGGGCAAAATAAAAATATATGTTCTTCATTCTCTATGCTTTGTTTACATGGTTTGCAAATACACTCTTTTCGGTAAATTGATCCAATGGTCTATCTCAATAAGGAGACAATGAAAGTTCATTATTGCTCTAGCAATTTGATTCCTTAAATGAATAGGAATAGCTAAGAATAGATATTTTTGAGTACTAATAACAAACATCCTCTAGTAGAATATAATTAAAATGTTTTTTTCCTGACATGTTTAACCAAACTTTAGCCAATACTTTTTCGTTTATAGTCTTCTAGAAGAGCCTTTTATTTAAAAGGAGATCCTCCATTACAATATTCCATGACTAAAGTCATAATTTTCCTTTATGCAACCATTCATTTTCTTGTATAACATTCATCATCTCCTTGTTATAATGGACCTTCTCCATGTAACTTAACTTCTAGGTATAAGTAATAAATTAACAAAGAGCTTCAACTTCGAGGGGAAACATATCTGCTTCTAAAAGTAAGATATCATAAGAAGTCTATATTATCACTTGAAATTCACATATAAGAAACTAATTTTGAACATGCTCTAATTTTTTTCAATTACATGTGGAAAGAGAACATCCCCACGCAACAACCCTTATAATAATATAGGTTGGACAAAACTGCAAAAAAGTTTGCTTCTAATTTCCTATGCCAAAATTTATTTCATGCTTCAGTTATTTCTTAGAGTAAATAGAGCTCACATGCCACTTGAAACCTTTTGAACAATAAAGGTATTCCATGTATACTTAACCGCAAATTCAACTCCTAAATATTTATAAGATTCACATATATCAAGTCTTTTTACCTAATAAAAAATTTATAATTTCTATTTCTAGTACCATAAACTAGAATTTGATTATTATCAATATTTACTTTCATACTAGAATGGTTGCAGTAATCATGGAGGATTTGAAGCATGTAATTTAATCTTATAGTTGATTTTGCAATCAAAGCCACGCATCTGCAAACAAAAGTATGTTAAAAAATAATCCATTACTAACACAGTGATGAGCAGCGATGCACCCCTAAGCTCAACCATACGAATACGAACATGTACGCACGATCCGGTCAAACTTCGCAAACGGACTAGTTGTCAAACCTAGACAATTATACGTTGATCGCAGTTCACTGTCTTCCCACCTAGACTAGTATTTGTTTTGTCACATATGGTTTAGTCCAGAGTGAGGTGTATGATGTGATTCTAAACTAGGCTACTCCTAGAGACAATGGGAAACAATCTTGATTAAGTTAATAGGCAACATAAAGTAAAATCTAAGCTAGCCTAAGTGCGATGAGCATCCGTCCTTAACCATCCGTACGCATCTTTGACCTCGTGTACTACTTCTGGGATTTTCAAGCACACATTACTTGAGCACTACTAGATACACTACTAGGTTACTAAGTAGTTACACTTAAATGTTCATAATTAAGTCATACTCATTCCACATCAGCAACAGGAAGTGTAAATGACAATAAAGGAAATATTAACTAGATAGACAACAATAAATAATCAACAATTAAAGTAAATAAGAATGAAAGTGAGAGTAATTAATTACTAAGTAGACTATGGTCTAATCTAGCCTAACACAAATAATCGTTCCCACTTCCCTGACACATCCTGAACTTTATGCAAAGACCCCTAGGCTATCAAATGTTAATCATTTCTGAGCTACCAAGTGTCACACGTATGCTTGAAGGGGTCGTGCTTGTGTAATTTAACGATTTGCTTAATTGATCAAAATGAATTGCTATGCTAATAACATAAATGTAAAGTGCATAAAATAAAATAAATGTATAAGAAAATAAGATAAAAGAAATGCGTAAGAAAATAAATCTCAAGTGCTGCAAGGATGAATCAAAGAGCTCGTCTTTATTGCCAACACAATGGTGTGCTCAAGTGCATCAATGCTTGAATAAAGATCCATTCACACTTAGACCTTCTGTTGTAGGCACTTGGAAAATATTCTAACTTTCAAACAGATTACAAGAGTTTCGCTACTTGACTACTAAAAACATTCTCCCAATTGTGCACCTTGGCACTGTATTTATAGACTTGGGAGTAACTGCTCTAATAATTAGAGTAACCACTAAAGTAATCGTTAGAGTAACCGCTCTAATAATTAGAATAACTGCTAGAGTAACCGCTACAGTAACTGCTCTAATAATAACCGCTCTAATAATTAGAGTAACCGCTTCATTAGATAGTATATCAAGTAATAAGTTTATATAGAGTAAAAGTTACACTATGATGCTATAGAAAAATAGGGGTAAAACCATATCTATAAATATAAATAGCCTTTAAAACCTTGAAATAACTAATTTTATTTTGAATTCATTTAGGTATGAAATGTTAGATGTGTTTCATTGTTAAACATGCTTTTTTTGTTTGTCCTAGTCTTTAAGAATTGTCCATAGGGATTTGGTTGCTATTTTTGTTCTTTACAAATTGAATGGATTCTATTGCTATTTTCATTCTTTGGAAATTGAATGGTTGGCCATTACTGTTACAAAAGTTGAAGGGTGGAGGAAGGGTCAACTGTTAAGGGTAAAGTGTCGATAAAGTGTCGACCGTTATAAAGTTGCTTCATATTAAGATTCAGTTGCTATTTTTCGTTGATGTATTTCCCTATTTAAAGGCCATTATCAGTTGAATAAAGTGTGAAATTCAGTTCTCTCTATTTACCTCTATTTTTGTTTTGTTGTATTTTTTGTCGGAGGCTAAGAGTGCACAGGCTAGGAGTGCACAGCGTTAGATGCTGACATGGAATGCTGCTCAAAGTATGAAAGTACTTGAATTTTTTTTAAAAATGTCACTGAAAAAAAGTGGTTTACAGAAAATAATAAATGAAAACACGTCACGCCGGAGCTCGCATCATCAATTAAGGAAAGAATTTGAAGGAGGCAATGCTTGCTCCAAAGCATTTCTTCTGTAAAATAAATTCAAAATTAAAAATGTCTTTCACAGCGTGTCATTTTAATGCACTTAAAAATGTTACTGTCAATTTCTATCGTTGCGGCCACAACCACGTCACATATCATCATCATTATTTTCTGAAAACTTGACTTTGGAATTTGACTAAGTTTTTTATTCTCTGTTTTCTGTGTTTTTTGTTGGGACTGGCACTAGCACAGATCATGAACGCGTGTCTGCTGTTGGAAATAGCTGCGTATTCGCAATTGTCTTTTTCTCAAGGCAAGGTCTGAATTTTCGAAGTCTACCATTGTCTTATCATTACCTTTTGATAATATTTTATCCACTGCAAAATGGCATGTTGAAATCAATAGGCCCAGCCCAACCGATATTTCAGGAGCGACGGTGTTCATCTTGTCAAACAAGATCTTAAAAACGTTAGTAGACGAGCAAAAAAGCTTAAATCTCTTTAAGCTATGCAACGCAACTCTTCCAGCTTACCATTACTCCAAATTACAGGCCCTTCCCTTCCCTTGATTCTTGACATTTGACTTTTACAGCTTGGAGTTCTTTAACAATATTAAAGAACTCAAATTACGTTTACTTGGCATTTGATTTTTACAGCTTGGCGTTCTTTAACAATATTAAAGAACTCAAATTACGGTTACTTGGTCAATGTGTTTTCCGCTTGGAACAATGCTTCGAGGCATACTAATTGTGGTATGGCTCATGCTCATTCTTTAACAATGTTTGTTTTGGCCTCACAACACCCGTTGGCACTACTAGGAGTTATAATAAAAATAAATAAATAAATAACAAAATACACTTACTACCTTCTTTCTTACTTAAAAATTAAATGAAAGGTAAAAACAATGTTCTTGGGGCATGTTAAAAATAGAATTCTCAAATAAGAAAAAAAGAAAAAATTTGGGTGTTGGACCTCACAAAATATACATATTAAAAATAAAAATTTAGAGTATGAAAGCAAACAAGTAGTATGAAAGCAAACAGTACCGTAATGAGGAGAAACTCCAAATCAACAAAAAGGTCTAACAATTTTGGAGATGTCTTTTTAAGTTTTTATCCTTATAGCCAATCCTTAAAAACCTCCTCTTTGAGGTAGAAAATTAGAAATTCCATAAAAAGATTAACATTAAGTAGAGTGGGAGGAGGCCTTCACCTTGTCAATAGAATCAACATTATTAAAAGATATCATAAAAAAAGAAAAAATTAAACTTAAAGCCTCTTCTAACTCATTGCATTTAAGAAGATTCAACATTTAAGGTTGAAAACCATAAAGCATGAAAGTTAGACTTAACTTAGTGACTAATTAGAGACATCAAGAGTTTATGCAACATATGTCTAACATTTTCTTTTCATGTAAACTTTTTATGTTGAACCAACCTTTCTACTTGAAGAAAAAAATTTTGTTTGCATGAAACATAAACATCTCTATCCATCATAGCAATGCAAGAAAATAATGTTGAACTCTTGCATATTTGATGCTCACATGTTTGTTGAAGACCAGGCTTGATTCCATGTCATGTTTTAAAAAATTATTATCTTTGTTTTATGTCTAAAAGTTATGCTTTCAGGGCACATCTCAACATGCTTGAGAAAATGCAACAGGCGTAAATAAAACATTTGATATGATTAATGTAACTGATGAGTGGCGAGGTACCCCTACACTCAACCATACAAATACGAGCGTTACACGCACGATCCGGTCCAACTCTGCAAACGGACTAGTTGTGGCATCTAGACAGTTAGCCTTAGGTCATAGTTCGTTGTCGTCCCACCTGAACTAGTATTAGCTTTGTCACGAATGGTTTAGTCTAAAGTGAGGTGTACGATGTGTTTTCTAATCTAATGCTACTCCTGAAGGCAATGGAAAGTAATATTATCTAAGCTAAGAGAGAAAGGGTAAGAGAATCTAACTAGCCTAAGTGCGATGAGCATTTGTTCCTTGATTATCCGTACACATCTTGGACTTTGTGCACGACTACCACTGGGATTACCAAGCGTAGATCCTAGGTACGTGATGGGACGTGATATCGCATGGGCCGCAATATCACGTCCGTTGCGATATCGCGTATGCGATATCGCAGTGCGCCTCCAAATCTATAAATAAGAGGCGGCTCTCCCTTGTTTCTAAGTTTAGGCCTAAACTGTAGCGAAACTTTGGCAGTTTTACCTCTCCAGAGATAGAATAGTTTCCATGTGCCTAAGAGCTCCAGAGTGAACGGATCTTATTCGAGCAAATANGACCGCTTCGAGCACGTGCGTTATGCTTGGTGATCCTAGTAATGAATAGCATTTGGTAACCAAGGTTGCATTGGTTCAGGGTGTGAATGGTAAGTGGGAATGGATGCTGATGCTAGGTTAATTAAGGCTTAGTTAGTTAGTTAAAGTTAGTTAATTAGTCTCTTCACCCTTCACCTCATTAGCATAGGAGATAAAACTGAAAAGATATAAAAATCACATACCTCAGACTTACTTAACCATACAACCGTGACAAATACAAGTAAGTCTGGGAAGACAACGAATGATTAACTTTAAGTGTTCCATAAGGCGTGTAGGCACTTAGTTTGCGGAGTTTGACTGGATCATGCGTGTAATGCTCGTATTCGTATGGTTGAGTGTAGGGGTACCTCGCCACTCATCAGTATGCTACTGGGTTACCAAGTAGTCACACTTAAATGCTTGTAATCAAGTCGTACTCATTTCACGTTTTAACATGAGATAAGGATGAGAGAGATTAACTAGGAAAGCTGGAAATAACAATTAAGTAAATAATTAAACTAAGTGAATCTTGTAATGATGAAGTAATCTCGATCTTTATTTTCGGTCATGTGCATGTCCAAGTACGTCACACTTGAATAAAGGATGTTGTACAATTACAATCACCACACTGCGGGCATACACTAGAAAATAATTCTATCTCTGGAGGGATAAAATTGCCAGAGTTTCACCAAGGGACTAAACTAGATGTGAAACAAGGGAGAGTCACCTCTTATTTATAGAACTGGCAACGGGTAGCTATATCGCGTACGTGATATTGCGACTTAGCTGCGATATCGTGTACGCGATATCGCGGTCGCCCAAAACGCGACTCATGATATCCCCATGACTGAATGAAAATTCGTCCTCGAGTTACAGTTATTACACAGTGGATAGGTATGGGATTATTAGATGGTGAAATTGGGACTATGCCGCAGTGTGAAATGAAAACAAAATAAAAACACAACACAAATGTTCTACACCTACAAAAATGGATGGAACTCATGTAGTTCTAGGTGGTGGTGGCTCCTCCGTCGGTGCCTTCTCTTTGTCTTGTGCTCCAGGTTTTGAGGCTTAACGGTGTTGAAGTATGGCCTGGAGCTTTTCCTCTTCGGTCCGAGGGTCTTGTGCCATCCATGCTAATGTTCTAACATTTGACGGAGTTGACAATTCCCACAGATAGGGTAGTTGCAGAAACATTTGGTTGGCCTTGACATACCAAGCCGCGAACACCTGTTGTTCCTCCTCATAGGCTCTGGCTTTATCCTTGTACTCCTGAAAATCTGCTAGCCGTCGATCCAAGTCTGTTGCAACATCTTTCTATCCTTGGTAGCTGGCTTTTACCACCTCAAGTTCAGAATTTGCAACTTTCAGTTTCTCCACTAGCTTCTTGCGCTCTACAAATTCTGCTTCGTATTTGATGTGGGTGGTTGCTACTTGCTACTCGAGCTTTGTCCTTGGGCGTCCTGCTGTTAACATGGCAAGGTTGGCATATCTCAGGTTTGCCAACTCCATGTATTCCGTCAAATCTTGAATCTGCAGGTCCGGGCTCTTAACTTCCGCTTGGTGGGTGAAGGCATATGTGTCCAATATAGTGTGTTGAGCACTGATAGTGTTGATTTGGGCCTTGGCCATATGGATTTCCTTTTCAAGGATTTGTTTATACATCCCCACCTGATCACGGAAGTGCTCCTTCAGCTTCTTATGTTGTTTAGCTTCATTTTGCCATGCGCTTATCTCAATAGCTGACTTTTGACGAATGGCGCGTACCTCCTCCATCGAGAGGGTTTAATTCTCTCTGGCTAAATGGCTTACGTCTCGGTTGACCCGGATGAATTGTTCTCGCAATTGATGGAAGTGTTCCTTGAGAATGTTCTTTTGCTTTTCCGCAGTGGTCAATCGAAGGTTGTCTGCAACAAGCTGCTTGTTTTCTTCTTGCAAGGCCTTGAGTGCCTTAAGATGCACATGAGTTTGCGCCTGTGCTGCGGAGGCATCCCAAATAGCCTTCTCCCTTTCATCAGCCACCTTTTTATTCTCTGTGATTAATTTGGTTAGTTGCTTAGTTCTAAAGTTATCTAGCTGGTCTACGAGAACAAATTGCAGAGGGTCCTGCTGTGCTGCTTGTAGGGTTACAAGCTGCTCTTGTAATTTCTTCACTTCTGCTTCTGCATGCTTGGCCCTCACTTCTGTTAAGACCAGCTTCCCCTTTGTGGAAATGAGGTCTGATTGAATTGTCGTAACATCCTGAGGGATGTCAAACAGGGACATCATTACTTGCCCTGTTTGGAGCAATTGATCAAGCACATCCTCATGTTCCGTAGGAGTCATTGAGGTTTCAGCCAAATTTTGAGCATCCCATGCTCCTGTGAGATCTACCAGTGGCACAACAGGTACATTGAAGAATTATTTGATGTGGTCCACGACCACTTCTGTAGCTCCCGCAGCATCCTGGTGTTGCATGACCACCATGGTGGCCCCTTCACCAGTTTCTAATTGCACTTGGAAAGATGTCGCGTTTCTTGAGATCTGTTATGACCATCTACTTTCCCCTCATCCTGTTTGAATGGATACTTCCCCCCTTATGCGATCCAATGAAACCGTAGGCTAAATGGCATCATCGATGATGCGGAAGAGGTTTGCATCATCATGACTTCCCCAACTGACTGTCTCAGCAATGGCCCTAAGATGGCTCATCGACGGTCTGTAGTCTTGTAGCAGCTATTGATCCTGGACTTGTGCCTGGAGGTTGACTGGGTCCTGCAAGTTGAGTTGCAGTTGGTCCAACCATCTGTCCTTCTTCTTGTTCTGGTCCTAGCTCTTCGCCAGTGCTTTTTCTTGGAGCTAGCGCCTTCAGCAATTCAGCATACGAAGCAGTCTGGGCTTTTTAGAGAATCTCATTGGTGTACCCCCAAATACCGGCACATCAGCAAAGCTTTCTGATAAGACAAGGGAAAGGCAGTGCCATTTTCCCTGTCTTTCATTCCTCGAATCGCCTTAGGATCTCTGTTAAATATAGATGGGGCATATTAGCGTTAACCTTTCCCATCAGCACTGCACATCCTCTAGCCGCATACGTTGATATTCTTTTCAGGCCTTTTGTGGGGAAGAGGTGATATGTTCCAATTTTGAAGTAAACCCTCTCTTCCGTTGTCAACTCACCAAATGTTTTATCTCTGCCATAAGCATTCTCCAACCAATCCTTTTGCACATCGGGATTTGAACGGGTGGATAACTGAGCAACTCTGGGCCCTGTATTTGAAAGGTTTAACACCTCCAAAATGGCCTACGCGAAGAAGTCCATTGTCACACCACAAATATTAACAGTGGTGCCTTGCTCCCTATTGTGCCAAAATTGGTACATCTCTCCTAGGTACCAGGAACTGCTTTCAGAGAGGATAGGCCATAAGTGAGACCCTTTGAGGTGATCCCTAATAGCCTCAGGAGCGAACTCTGCAAATGATTCAAAGTTCAATTCCACAATCACCGCAGTGAATGTGGACTTCTCATGGATGGCTTGAACACAATCTTGGGGCAACGTGAGCTATTGTCCTTGTCCAGGTGCTGCAGCAGCTCCTCCTTCTGCCTGTCCGGATCGTCTGGTAGGAGGTTCTTCTTGATGAATGCTAAATGATTACTCCTCCTGTTCTACATGTTGTCCGGCAGGACCTTGTCTTCCACCTCTTTGAGATCGTTTGCTTCCACCTTAGGAAGGACCTTCCTATTGTCCACGTTTCAGGGTCATCTGTAATCACACGAGGCCAAGCGTTAGTAAGGTTGTTTTTAAAGTTAGGTTATACCTTACTGCTTTCCTTAATTAATGATATTATGTTATCACATGTGATATTGCCCGAAAACTGTAATGATGAGTCCTGTGACTTAGGTGGTTTCCAATTTTTAGTTTCCCGGTATACCTAGGGATTAAATGATTTTGAGGCACAATTATTATAACTGTTATAGTTAATTACCCTAAATGATGTCCTTTGGGCGATGATAAATTCCAAAAAAAGTTAGGCACTTTTTGGCAGATGTCCCTCCCCCACGACTAAGCTGAACACTTCGAGTTCAAGTAGGTTCAGATAGAATTAAAATCAGAGTACCAGCAAGCGAGATATAGTTAGAAAAGCAAGGGTTGCTCAATTGTAAGTTGTAGAGAAAAAATTCAAAAACTCCCCTGTGTGAATGGCAAAAATGACGTCAAGTGTTGCGGGGGGGTCACCTATTTATAGGTTGCGACGACGCGATATTGCTTACGATACATCGCGTACGCGATATCACGTCCCTAGTGATATGAGGCACAACAAAAATACTGAATTCTTAAAGGATTTTTCGAAATTAACATTGTAAGTTGAGGACATTGAGCTATTATGAAGGGGTTCTAGGGTAATTCCATTAATTCAAAAGGCATAATTAATGATGATGGTGTGGATTTTATCAATAAAACCTTGGGTGGTAAGAAAAAAGGTACGTAATGGTATATCGAAACGTTGAAATTCAAAGGGATAATAGTAGGGAAAGAGCGTTATGAAAGATGGGCTAGGGGTAAGAAAAGGTGTGTGTGAGCTGTGTCATAAGTGAAAATTACAAAAGATTATACAAGTGGATCCTCCCCAAAGCAGGTTCCAACCTATAATGCCCTTGTGTAACCACACTTAAAGTGTCCATGGGCACTAGAAGGGTAAAATGTAATCCGCACTAACTCCACAAAACACACACATGTAAACATCATCGGAATGAGGTAAGAATTCTATGTTAAACACGACACGAGGTACAATTACACGAACAGTGAGATGAGACGAACTATAGAAAGGGATTGTAGAGATTGGGACATGAGGTCACTGACCCAGGGCACAGTGCATTCTGCGTGTAAAGCATGATTAAGGTGTCATCACCCTGTCATTCCAAGATCATGACCAAGTCCATTCCTCTAATCAGTGACATCACATTGTTTCATCCCATGATGAGCAACTATGAGAGTACCATAACAACAAGGCGTACGATCCTTGGCGTTTGGTGCAAGGGAGGAGTGATTTTTGTTTTGTGGCATTTTTCTTTTTCATTTTCTTTTTCTCTTTTTTTTTTAATATTGAATCTAGAGAAGCCGCCAACCTTCAGGCATGTGTGCATGTCTTTCCAGTGGGACCCCCTAGAATAGCATTGGATTTTTGAGTGCCCTTTTGATTACTCTTACTCCCATTTTCATTAGATCTACAAGGATCTTAGTACAACCACGTTTCATGATAACTCCCATAGACGTCACCAAAGAGAATTCGCAAGTCCCCTTGATGTCACACCCTAATCATTCCCTCTTGGTCCATCCTTCTTCATTCTGGGTACAATGAACACAAAATTAATTTTAAGTTTTAAGTATGTCAAGAATATCACTGTACCCTCGAACAGAACCTCTTATTTATAGAATGGATGAGTGGGTGTAATGGGTTCACTGTCCAAATAATTGATCGCTCGAGACTTGACAACATAGAACACACCTCAACCAACGATCCACATGAGTGTTGTATTCGTAGATGAGATTACTTACAAAAGCGTAAAAAGAAACAAAAAAGACAAAACAAGAAATTGAAAAATGAAAAACTGAAAAACAAAAAGTTGTAAAATAAAAGAAAATAAAAAGTGGTTATTAATCCTGCTTGTTATTAGAATGGGGGGTAACCCCCATAACTAATCGGTTGAGGATGGCAAGGATTAATAAATGGAAGATGAGGATCCTTGCATGTTGGAAGTATTGGGGCCCAGTCATACTTACCCCATTGGGGTTCACACACTTGATTATAACAAGCATAGTGGGGCAATTTATATGATGTAGTTCCCAGATAACGAGTTGACCCACTATGATATTTGGGACCGTTAGATGGTATGCAACGATTAGGTTGTCGCTCTCCATGGTTATGTTCATTGGGCCGTATTGTTGTTGGAGTGTGAGTTGGTGGCCCTGATGAAGTAACATGAGGCATGGGATTCGAAGATGAGGGTGCACCACAGTGTGGGACTTGTGCTGAGTTGGAATATGCAGTGGCCTCAGAATTGTGTTGTCCCTTCTTACAATTATGTTTAAAGAAGGGGCGCTTTGGATGTTGAGGAGGCCTCTCACTGCTGTTGGCAGTAGTAGCACAAGCAACGTTCGTGGGTTGTTGTGGTGGTGCAGGCACCTTAGGAACAGTTGGTGGCAATATGGAAGGAGGGAAAGGATGAGAATGTTGAAAGTTAGGAGAAGTATAAGGTGCACAAGGTGGTGGTTGTGTTGGAGGCATGGGTTGATAGTATTGAGGGGAATGGTACTGTGGTGAGATAGAGTATGTTGGCCTAGTTGGAGAAACAGGATGTTGAACAAGATAAGAGTTTGGGTTTGGATGGTATGAAGGGTGTCTCCAGTTTAGTGGTGGTCTCCCCCACGACTAGGATTGTTTCCACTGTGATCGAACATAGTATCTCTATATGAACTCCGGATGTAACGTGTTTCCCCAATGCTCATGTAAATCTAACAATATTGGGCATTGGCCTTTGGGGTGATTGTACAGGCATATGTTGCATTCATACGTATGATGGGTAGTTGAGCTCTTATTTTCCTTATTCCTTCTTTCTGATTGTCTAATGTTTTTACTTGCTTCTTAGGTTGTCAAAACTCTATCTCCAATAATTTTGATAAATTTTCCACACTTTTGATACGTCCATTCCAACATCTTATTGATCTTTGCCTTGACTTCTTCTAATGATTGTTGTATCAGCAAAGATGATGTTTCCACCTTGAGAGTGGGTGATTTCTCCTTTTTATGATCATGGACCTTTGTTAAGTTGAGTTTTTGGTCTCGTTGATGTTTTTCAACACTCTTCCATCTAGCCAATTCTCCTTCTTCTTTTGCTACCCACTTAATAAGCTCTTGGACTTGATGGGTTCGTAGTTCATATAATTGACCTTGGGCATAGATCTCTAAGGTCTCTCTTGTTTCATTACGTAGCCCATCAATGATATGGTACATTATCCTTTCCTCAGAAAACCCATGGCCTGGACAGTTGTTTAATAGTGCATAATATCTTTCTAAGGCCATGTCCAGGGGTTCATGTTGTGCTTGTTTCCATCCTTGGATTTGTTTCCTCAAGGTTGACACTCTTACATAGGTTTGATATTTTTCGTTAAAAAATTCTACCATTGTTGACCAACATCATATTGAATTTGGTTTTAACAATCTATACCATACTTTTGCATGGTCAATGAGTGTCATAGGAAAGAGCTTAAGTTTTTGCCAACCGTTATCAATGTTGTTTCATGTGCAGGCATCATAGAAGGTTTGTAAATGTTGATGCGGATCTAAATCATAGCCTCCTGAAAATGTAGGAAAGTTGTTTAAATCGAGCCTGGGTAGACGGCTCTCTTTACGATGCCTACATGAGATTCGAACAACCTCTTGTATTTGCGTTAAGCTTGTAGTGGCTAGTGGGGGTTCATCGTCATCAGGTAGGTTATGCTTTCGTGTGTTGGGATGATGTTGCTTTCATTCATGTTTATAAGAAAACCCCACCTTAGGTTGCGTACTCCAATCTTCATCATCATATAGTTCGTTGGTTCTCCAATGAACTTCCTCACTAAGTGTGGCATTATTGTAATCTTGTAGGAGAGGCATTGTTGTAAAGTTGTGTGTGAATTTATATGTGACTTTTTATAATTATTATTTTTTCTAAAAGATATATCTTTAAGTCCTTATACAACAACCTTGCATGATATAACTAATCTAGATAACTAGCACCGTCCTTGGCAATGGCGCCAATGATGAGTGGTGAGGTACCCCTACACTCAACCATACGAATACGAGCATTACACGCGTGATCTAGTCGAACTCCGCAGACGAACTAGTTGTGGCATCTAGACAGTTAGCCTTAGGTCGCAGTTCGCTGTCTTCCCACCTGGACTAGTATTAGCTTTGTCACGTATGGTTTAGTTAAGAGTGAGGTGTATGATGTGTTTTCTAATCTAATGCTACTCTTGAAGGCAATGGAAAGTAATATTATCTAGGCTAAGAGAGAAAGGGTAAGAGAATCTAACTAGCCTAAGTACGATGAGCATCCTTTCCTTGATTATCCATACACATCTTGGACTTCGTGCATTACTACCACTGGGATTACCAAGCGTAGATCCTAGGTACGCTACTGGGTTACCAAGTAGTCACACTTAAATGCTTGTAATCAAGCCGTACTCATTCCGCGTTTTAACATGAGATAAGGGTAAAAGAGATTAACTAAGAAAGCAGTAAATAACAATTAAGTAAATAATTAAACTAAGTGAATGCTGCAATGATGAAGTAATCTCGATCTTTATTTCTGGTCATGTGCGTGTCCAAGTACGTCACACACGAATAAAGGATACCGTACGATTACAATAACCACACTGCGGGCATACACTAGAAAATAATTCTATCTTTGGAGGGATAAAACTGCCAGAGTTTTACTAAGGGACTAAACTAGATGCAAAACAAGGAAGAGCTACCTCTTATTTATAGAACTGGCGGCGGGCTGCGATATCTCGACTTAGTTGCGATATCGCGTACGCAATATCGCTGTCGCCCAAAATGCGACTCATCAATAACATTAATGAACTAATGTATCATGATGTTATAACATTTTTTAAACCTTAATTAAGATTCCAAAAGTTATGTAAATTATTTCGTTTTTCGAGTTTTAGATGTATTAGTTTTTGTTGTTTCTTTTAAACTCTAAGCAATTACTTAAAGTTATATTATAGAAATGTGTTTTATGTTTGATGACGTGGGTACTCTAATTATTAGAGCGATTATTATTAGAGCAGTTACTCTAATTATTAGAGCGGTTATTATTAAAGTGGTTACTCTAATTATTAGAATGGTTATTCTCGAGTTACTCCCAAGTCTATAAATACAGCGCCCAAGTGCACAATTGGGGGCATGTTTTTAGGAGTCAAGTAGCGAAACTTTTGCAGTTTGTCTATTTGAAAGTTAGAATATTTTCCAAGTGCCTGCAATAGGAGCTCTAAGTGTGAACCGATGTTTATTCAAGCATTAATGTACCTGAGCACACCATTGTGTTAGCAATAAAGACGAGCTCTTTGATTCATCCTTACAACACTTGAGATTTGTTTTCTTACACATTTATATTTTATTTTATTTTATGCACTTTACATTCGTGTTATTAACACAACAATTCATTTTGATCAATTAGGCAAATTGTTAAATTACACAAGCATGATCCCTTTGAGCATACGTGTGACACTTGGTAGCTTAGAAACAATTAGCATTTAATAGCACAACAATGTTTGCACGAAGTTCAGGATGTGTCCAGGAAGTGGGAACAATTACTTGTATTAGGCTAGATTAGACTTTAGTTTTCTTAGAAATTAGTCACTTTTATTTGTAATCACTCTTACTTTTATTCTTATTCTAGGTGAGTAATTTCATAAAAACACAAAACAATAAAAAATCATATGCCTCAATCACACTTAACCATACAATTGCATTCCACAAGTGGGACTAGGAAGACAATGAACGAACAACACGCACACACTGTTTAGCTCTAGTGTACTTAGTAATTACAGTTTGTGGAATTCGACTAGATTGCACGTGAAACTTGTGATTCATATGGTTGGGCGTAGGGGTACCTTGCTGCTCATCATTAGCACTATTGTTGGGGATTGTAGTTCTTCATGCACTATCTAAGCCTAGTGAAATCTAATACCCTCGTTGTTCGAACCCTAAGTGTTAAATCCTACGAAAACAAAAATTATCATTATTATCATTAAATTAAATTTTAACTGCACACTGTTTATTAACACAAAATGTCTTCTTCTCATAGGAGCCCATCTTTGCCCAAGGCAATTCAAGTACCTCAACAATACTGGGTGGTATATGCTCATCCTGATGAGTATGTACCAGCCTTTACCTTCATCTTACATCAAGATGAACTGATGCGGTGGCACGGCATGGAAGGTAACATTGTGTTGCCACTTGACCGATTTGTTCCAGCAATGCTGCAATTAATGCTAGCATGACACAGGCTTCAACATCTCCATGGAGAATATGACATGTGAGATCCTGTCTCAAGGGATTATCATCCCACTAAAGCGCAAAGATTAAGGGATCGTCAACTAGAGCATTAGCATGAGCTTATGAAGGGCAAGGGGTTAAACATCTTTCCACCTCCGCTTGGCCTAATTGATGCAGGTAATCACTTCTTTAGTGATTCTCCTCTCTTTGATTTTGTTCAAGGAGCCCTTAACCAGAATGTACAATCCATAATTCATAATCTAGGTTCTGGTCAAAATGGATCCGGAAAGGCAAGTCAAAAAAAGGAGGATAAAGGAGATCATGATTATGATCGTGGTCGTGAGCATCGAAGGAAGGGTGATAGGTGTCAGCACGAAGCAAGTTCCCCTTCTTCTTTCCCTTTATTGTCATATTCTTTTTCATTGGGTTCAGATCATGGCTATGGATAAAATAACGGTGATGGAGGTGACCAACAGGACTAGAACAATAGAAGGGATCGTCGAGACAGTCGTGACCAAAAACATAGGCAATCCAAAGAGGCCCATCATCAAGAAAGAAGGGCTAGTAGGGAGCATCATAGGCACCACCATCATGGCCTTAATGAACCTCTACTTGCTACTCGAGGCATGTTGAATATTGCAGAGGTTGTGAGGATTCCAACAAGGCATGTGAAGGACAACAGAATAAAGAGGCTTGATATGAATAATATCCCTCAATTTGAGGGAGGATATGAGGTTGATCCACAAAATCATCTCCAAGCTTTCCAAGATGCATGTGCCTTGTAGAATATTGAAAATGAATGACAAAAGTTGAAATTATTTCTAAGGACACTCATAAAGGAAGTAGAAAGTTAGTATCGATCCTTGGAACCAGGATTAATCAGGTGGTGGAGTACGATGTTGGAATTATTCAATGACAAATATCAAACGTACTCCTGAGTATCCAATTTAAGAAAACAAATTCAAGGGTGGAAGCAAGGAAATCATGAGCCCTTGGATGCTGCTATTGGCCAATACTACTCTCTGTTGCACAAGTGTCTTGGCCATAAATACTCTTAGCTTGATCAGCTTCGCCATATTGTAGATGAGTTGCAGTCTGAGCCAGGAAAACCTTTGGCATCTATGCCCAAGGAAGATTGATAGAGTTGAGTGCCCGTCGGATTCAAAGATTAATTAAGTAGGTAGCTAAAGAGGAGGGAGAGCTCAGAAAATGTGAAAGTGCAAAAGAATACAATAGAGATCTTTTTGTTTGGAAAAAGGGGGTTAGATTTTGTGACCGTAAGGATGAATTTGCTAGAGATGAGGTGGTGAATCAGAAAACCTTACCATTCGAAAAATTGCAATCAGAAATTACGGCTAAGGTTGATCAATTATGGGACTCCATGGACAATAAGTTTCAAGCTGTTTTAAAAATTGCTAAAGAGTCCAAGAAGCAAAGTGGGGATCGTGAGCGTTGGAGGCATAAGGAGGCTAAATGTGCCATATCTAAAGGTAAAGGTAAGATGGTTATCACACTTGCAGGAATCTGGGGTGTATGCCTTGCATCCATGACTTGCACAAAGACAAACACCCAAAAGATTACCTTATCCACAAGGCAATCTTTGACAATTTCAGCAACCACAGTAATACTATCTAAGTGGGGAGATTTTTCCATTTTTCCTCTACAAATTAAGCTATGACCTCCTAGCTATCACTTCAATTTTCATGCTTTTCGAATTTATTTGATCATGGAGTGCTCATCTTAGTCATGGGGCAATGCTAGTGAGGAAAATCTAAGTCAATTTTTTCAAAATTGCTAATGCCTATAAGGTATTATAAGGAAAATAATGAGATTTTTTAAAGAAAATCGTGCATATTAAGGCCAAAAAATTTTTAATAGAACTCTTAATCAGCCATACCAATTATCTTAGGCCATATAAAAGCACTAAAGGGGTTACTTTTTGAAAATTTCCTGACTTTATAATCATAATAAACTAGGAGCTTAATGTAACTAAGGGTATGAGTAAGGTATAGAACTATTAAGACTTTATGAGAAGACTTTAGTAACTCCAACCCTTGATTGATTGTAGATGGCCCTAAAGAGAGGAGCATAAGGAGGACTTCTACAACCAACAAGAAAGAGACCAAAAGGTAGTGGAAGAGATCAAATAGGAGATAAGAGCCACAAGTAGAACATGTAGAGTAGGAGGCCTAATCTTAGAGTATTCATTAAGAAACTTCTACTACCAAACATTTGGCTCAAGGAGAGGTAGAAGAACCATAAGTACAAGGATTGCCTCACATATCACAAGAATGCCTCCAAATCATCCAAGAAAAGATGCTCATGACCATAGTAATTGTGAAAATGAACTTTCACCCATTTATAGAATTTGTTCTCAAGGCATTCAGGACACAACTCCAAGCATCACTGCTATGGCCCATCCTATCAAGCAGTGGTGAATGGTATCTTTGGAAGACTTACCAACTTTGGCATAACAAGGTGGAAGATGCTATAGTTAATATAGATGAAGTCTCTATTTCTTATTTGATCAAGGAAATAGTAGAAGCTTTAAATGATCCCAATGAAGAGGTAAGGTTGGCACATCTGTCCACCAAGTTTGACACAGAAACCAGAAAATTGTGGTTGAAAAAAGCATAAAAGAAAGAGGATAAAGAAGACAATGAATTAACTTTGGAGGAAAGAATTTATTTTAAAATTGGCACATACCACTTGTTTCTGACCAAGAGATTAAACAAATTATCCACCTATGTGGCCAGAGGAAGTGCAATCCTGATGGGATAATATAACACCAATCTCGCACAACTCTGTTTAATGAAGATTCAAAGGTAGTTCAAGGAGAAGAAGGTAGGGAAATTAACACTTTCATTTTCTTACCTAATTAAGAAGTTGTGCAAATGGGTTGGAATCTTGGGGTACATTAATGATGTTCTCAGGAAATCTCAGAATGCCTCAGATGCTAAGATGCTTAAGCCTACACCACCAAAGAAAGATCAAGTGGAGGAAGAAACAAAAGTTAGGGAAACCACATAAACCATTGAACAACAACAACAAATGGGTCCCAATGGTTAGCAACAACAAGTCATCTGCAACAGATTGCAAAGACTATCAGCTAGGGAACAATGGAGGAGGCCAATCTCTATAGAGTAATTGACAATGCTATTCAACCCATAGTTTTTGTAGATCCCGTAAGTGGACAAATCTCATTATAGTCAGGAGGAGAGGTTTAATGATCACAACAAATCTCTGGAAATGTTGCATCATTCCAAATGGTGTTAGAAACTAGAGAAGGAGACACAGTTATGGTAATGTAGCACTAAGATGTAGCGAGAGCTACAGAAGTGATCATAGATCACATTAAAGAATACTTCAATGTACTTGTTATGCCACTAGCAGATCTCACTAGAGCTAGAGATGCTCAGATGTTAGCTAGAACCTCAATGACTCTTGTAGATCATGAAGATGTGCTGGATCGACTATTGTAGACTAGACAAGTAATGACAACACTATTTGACATCCCAAGTGATGTCACTACAGTGCAATTAGAACTTATTGCAACAAAGGGTAAGCTAGTCATGGTAGAGACTAGGGTGGAGCATGCAAAAGCTAAAATTCTAAGATTACAAGAAGAGCTCACAACCTTGAGAATAGAATGTAGAGGCCAAAATTAATTCACTACACTTGACTAGATTGAACAATTTAGAATAGAGTAAATCAGTTGCCTAATTGAGCAAAACAAGTAGATTGAGAATGAGAAGGAGAAAGCAATGTGGAATGCCTTCGTAGCAGAAGCAGAAACATATGTACATGGTAAGACACTTACCATAGCCTAATAAGAGAACAAACAACTCGTTGCTAATAATAGTAGGTTAACCAACATTGAAAAATGGAAGAACATCTTAGAAGAAAGCATCTATCAGTTAAGAGAGCAATTGATAAGGGTAAACCAAGACATGAGCTACTTAGTGTTGGCACATTTTGGCCATTTCATGGAACAGTTGGACTATCTTATCAAAAATTGGAACATCTTGGTGTTGGTACATTTTGCCCATTTAATGGAGTAGGCTTTATGATTGAAAGGGATTTCATTTATCGTTTGCTCTATACTGATTTAAGAGAGAGATGATCTACCCATCGAAACATTTTTACACTGAATTTTTAAAACAATGTATGGTTGAAAATTTAGAACTAAACATGTAGCTTTAAGGTTATGGGTTGATGGGTGTTTTGGAGAAGTTATTCACTGTTAAATAAAATGATGTTGATACCTTCTTGGGATACGAAATTAAAGTGCCAAATTATTCCTTTATTGGAGATTGGAAGATAGTACAATAGCAAACAAGGAATTATATTATTTACCTGAGAAAGCATTGCTGGAGAACGTGAATAATGCTGGGAAAAATCACTGGAAAAGTCTCAAATTAAAAAAAAAATCTGAGGTTGATGTTGTTGGTGGTTATGAAAATGCATGAGGTAAAATTGGAGAAGAGTGCCTTATGACTTATCTGAGGAGAACGAGATTGAGTAGTCGAAATATGAAGGAGGCCCTCATTGATTAAACTATTAGTCCTTGGTAGTTCATGGGCACTGTTGTTAGGCTCAGTTTTGCAATTTCTAGTGGTTAAGTTTTTATGGGTTGAGAAAAGCTGAAAGGCATTCTCATCAGCCCTGTAAAGAGTCTCGATCTGTTAGTCTGATATGTTCCATGGTGAGGCTGCTAGGGTCTCGTCCGTGCCATCAGCAGCAGCAGCTGCCACCGTTGCCAGTGGCACCCGAAGGCAGAGGTGATTGCGTTGTCACCCAAGACTCTGATGGAGACCAACAGATTCGTGTGCGAGATATTCCAAAAGGTTTTCTAGCGAAACTAGAACCTGCAACTGCACCGACGCGGCCACAACCTGCCCTAGAAGCTGAGGCAACGCACCAGCAAGGAAGTGCGCAAGCGCATCTACATCTGTCTTGTGCCCAACTGCGTTCACCACTACCTAGTGTGAGCTTTGGGTGACCTCACCGACATCAAGAAACGCTTCTGTAGGAAGCATGGTGAAACGGTTGCCTGAAACGCCATAGATGGCACCTTTTTGGTAACTTCCAAAGAAAGAGCTCGAAGATTTAAAGATACTCCCATCACGAACGCCATAGCTACTTCTGGTGCAGCCGCAGAGATCTAACAAATCCGCCAAGGCTCCAAAAGCACAAAATATTTATGTATCTCAGATACTGCGCTGGATTTCAGTGTCACATGCAATTAAAAGTTCAGCTAAAGAAATGTTTGAATAGAGAACCTAAAATTGGTTCCGTCACAGGCACAATATTTGAGTTAAAGAAACTGATGCTAGATGTTCTTGTGTTGGGCCTTCTGTTCGATTTTCTGTCAGCTCTGGCGTTCGTGGCCATGCTGCTCATATCGATGAGGATGGCATTTTCAGAGACTCAGCTGGGCCTGCGTTTGTGTTTGCTTCTGCCGCGGTGTGCTTATGCGGCCGGTGGCGTGGCGCTCAAATTCCTAGCCTTCCTGGGCAACCATGATAAACGCCATGGCCTCGGAGGCCCCGTAATGTGGACAATCGGTTCCAGCCCTCCACTAAAGCCATTGGCTACGGCCCAAGGCGAAATAATTTGAAACTGTTTGCAGAAATCAGGCTATTCCAAGCTTGACGCCTTCACATTCGAAGGCGTTCTTAATGGCGCCAAGTAACCACCACCGTATTCAAATTTCTTTCTCCAGTGAATGTCATTTTTCCAAGGAATCCAACAGCAAATTTTACGTGGATATAAAATGCATATGATTTAATTATATAGCATCAGAAATTTGCAAGGATCAGCTTTATTAATTTTAAAGACCATCCAACTCCACCAACATCTACACTAAGGTGGATGCTGAATTACTTTCTTAGTACTGCCTGTTCATGAGAATTACTAGGGCTTAATGCTATTGAATAACTAGAATGACAATTGTATGAAGCTCTTATAGTATGGAGATCTTAGATTTATTTTTTTAAAATTATTATATGGGTTGTTGTTTATAAAAGAAATATTTGTAATATTTGTAAAGACACACGCCAATGTTAGCATGATTTTCTCCTAACTTCATGTATAGGTTATAACTTCCTAACTTGTTGGACAAGTAATATCTCATAACTTATTGGGCAAGTTATAACTTCTTTACTTGGGAGAGAAGTTAGCCAAGATATTTTGGAATATCTAACTACCTATGAGACCCTATAAAAAGGCTTCATGGGTTAGAAGAGAGGAGGATATCACACTCGGGGTCTCATTTTGGGTCTTGGAAGAGCATTGGAAAAGAAGACACTGTGAAAGATTGCTTGTAAGATGACTTGTTAAAGACAACATTTCAGCCTCTTTGTCATGGTCTTGTGAGTTATGTTTGTTTTTTATTTTGTTTAAATTGTTTAGCTAGTAGTTTAGGTAGTATCATGCTTGGCAAGTAATTTTGGAATTTTTAAATTGCTCTTATTATTCTTGTTGCATGATAGAAAATTTCTATTAAAATTTTTCCATAGAAGAGCTTGTGTTTGAAAGCGTTAAGAGCATTTTAGTAGTAAATTTTATTATTGTGCAATGTATAAGAACCGCTATTGAGATTGTTGTAAGAGAGCCTCTGCATGTAGTCAAGCCGTTGAATGATTCAATAGTCAAGAGGGTTCAGAAAATCTTTGGTATTTTGATAGGACTAGAATAGCTTCTTTTATCTTTAAAGTGAATCTCCGTGGTATTTCAATAAAAAATTGTCAAGTCTTTTGAAGGTTCTGTTGAATATAGTTTACGCAGCAATTTTTTGGTAGCATAGTAGGATTGTCTTGAAGAAATTGCTTATTTGAGCCTTGGAAGTTTGAATAATTCGTAGTTATTGAATTTGGGATAGCTTTATTGCGAAGTGTTTACTCGTATCATTTTACCTTGTTTAAACATTTGAGATCTTTACACAAATCTGCTTTCTTGTTCTCTTCTTTCTGTTTCCATTAAATCTCGCTCTATTTCTAGTTTTCTTGTGGATCTATCTCTTTCTCTGGGGAAAATTAGAAGTAGATTCGCAGAGTTGTGCTCAAATATTTGTGCAAAATTTTATTTGTTACAAGTAGGTATTATAAGGACCGCATAGACTAGACAATTGAACAAAATAGGAACTCTCAACGACTCACAGTACTTTGCAAAGTTGGCCGAATCTCTTTAAGATAAGTCATTTATAGTTTTACACACAACCTAATCTTTTCATTTTTCACAACAGCACACCGCAACAGCACACACACATACTCACATTAACTACTGAGTCTATTTGGAGGTATCTGGGCCTTGGTGTTGCCAAAGACCAACAAGCACCTAAATCCTGTTTGAGGACACTCATTGGCGGTCGCGTCTCGAACGGTCGCCAACTCTTAGCAAGAGAGAACAAAACCCGCTTAATGAAGGAGGTACATGATATAAGAAAAAAATTAGCTATTGAAATCAATGTGTGGTAAAATGAAGCTAAGAAGCATGAATGACTTAAGGACCACTTCCGTGAAAAGGTGGGAATGTATAAGCATATCAAAGAAAAGGAGATCTAAATGGTGAAGGCCAAAATCAATTCCATATAAGCACACAATTTAGATTGGTAACCCATCATGGATAGTTACTCCCATGTTCACTAAACAAAAGTTAAGAATAAAGACCTATAGATAGAGGACTTGAAAGAGTAAATGGGGTTAGTTAACCTTTGTTATACTAACTTGGCCATATTAATAGTAGGTGGGCCTAGAAATGAACTAGAACAACAAGTGGCAGCCACTTAAGCATTGTATGAGAAGGAGTTTGTGGATCGCAAAGATGCCTTACAGAAACTTCAGGTGGAAAACTTTGAGTTAGAAGCAGTAAAGTCTAGCTACCAAGGGTAGAAAGATGTAGCAACAAACTTGGTTAGAAGATTGTCAGATTATCATGAATTACGAGCAAAGGCCAAAGATTTTGAAGAAGAAAGGAGGTAGTTTGTAGCATGGTATGTTAAAGCCAATCAAATGTTTTTGTACCTGCCATGCCCATGGGATGTACCTGCTCCATCACACATTACACTACAAGCTAGATAGTACATGACCTAAGAACGGAAGAGGAGAAACTTCAAGCATTCTTGAATAGATACAAATTCTAGAAACCTAATGATAAGGGGAAGCAACCAATGGAGAAGCCACCACCACTAGGAACTACATAGGCTACATTGAGCTTCACTGAGTTTTATTTCTGTCAAAGTTGTATTGTCATGTCTTGTGTCATTTTTGTAAAACACCACTGTGACATAAAGTTTCATGTAAATCTACCTCCCAATTTTGTAAGAAACTCTATCTGCGTTTTGTTTTAACTCGAGGATGAGTTTTCAATTAGTCATGGGGGTATGATAAATTAAAATTTTGATAAACTATGATATCGGATAATTCGATATCATAGCCCATGCTATGTTGTTGTATATGCAATATCGCAGGATGTGTGCTGGCTTATAAATACAACACTTAGGTGCATGGATATGCAACAACTTTCATAACATAGTCGCGTAACTCTTGTAGTTTGTTTTTGTAAGCACTTAGAAGTGGGAATGCTCGCAATGTAGTGTGACATAGTGTATGAAGTCTTTATTTGAGCATCTTGTACTTGGGAACAAGTGTGACCAATAATAAAGATGGAGCTATTTCATACTATTGCAACATTCTCCTATTTATTGTTTTACTTAGGATAATATTTACTATTTTCATAGTTAACATTTTCTTTTTCATGTACATTACCATTATTGTTGTTAAGTAGAATGAGCATGACTGATCTTGAGCACTTACGTGTAGTTGCTTGACAACACAATAGTGCTATCTATTGGTTCGTCCCATGGAAAAGTACTTGGCAATTTTAGCAGTAGTTACACAAAGCCCAGGGTGTGTATGGAAGGTCAAGACCAAATACTCATCACCTTAGGATAAACTAGATTCATTTATTGTTTTAGTTAGACTTAGATTTAGAAATTACTTTTGCTTTATCATGTTTTCTAGGAGCTAGATGGTCGAACAACATCAACATATCATATACCTCACTGTGAGTTAAACCATACCCATATGATGAAACGTGGTTTGCTAGGCCCCGATATCGGACCCTCGATATCGGGTATGCAATATTGCAACCTAGATAACGATATCGAATACATGATATCATGATTCTTGTGTAGTCCTATAAATACAACATTCGGGTGCACAGGAAGGGAGGAGTAGTTGGTAAGCCTTAGGGTAGAGTCTTTTTTTTAGTTTTCAGCTAGTTTTAGTTCTTTCCCCAGTGCATGTCTGTAGTGTGATGATTGTAATTGTATGGAACCTTTGTTCGAGTGTGACGTACTTGGATACACACATGATCGGAAATAAAGATCGAGATTACTCCATCATTGCAACATTCACTTAGATTTTAATTACTTTAATTGTTAATTATTTATCGTTGTCTTTTTAGTTCATATTTCCTTTATTGTCATCTACACTTCCTATTGATTAATGTGGAATGAGTATGACTTAATCACGAACATTTAAGTGTAACTACTTGGAATCTCCATCTTTGCCAATATTACAATCATTAAATAAAATTAAGGTAAGGATCAATAAGATGATAGAATGGGTACATGAAAAATGCGGAGAATATGCCAACATTATTAGAGGTGGAACCATGCCAAACCGAGAAACAAGACCGAACACCACTCGACAATCGGAAAGAATGGTTAAAGGAAATAAGGATAGAAGCTCAACTACAAATCATACATATCAATGTGATGTTTGCCTGTACAATCACCCTAAAGGCCAATGCCTAATCTTATCACATTTACATGAGCATTGGGAAGGAATGTTACATCCAAATTTCGTACAAAAATACCATGTTCAACCACAATGGCAAAAACCCCAATCGTGGGGGAGGCCATCGTCAAACTGGTCACACCCTTCATACCATTCGAACCTAAGCACTTATTATGTTCAACATCCTATTTCCCCAACTGTGTTAACATCCTCTATTTCACCACATCATTATCATTCTCCTAAGTACTATCAACCCATGTCCTCTCCAACAAGATCACCACCTCATGTTCCTTGCACTTCTCTTCACCCTCAATATTCTCATCAGTCACCTCCTTCTACATCGCCATCAATTGTGCTAGAAGGTTTTGCACCACAGCACCAACCCATGAACGTTACTTGTGCTGATACTATCAACAGCAATGGAGGTCCTCCACAACATCGAAAGCGTCCTTTCTTTAGGCATGACTATAGACAGAGATAACATGGTTCTGAAACCACTGCATCCACCAACTCAGCACAAGTCTAGCGTTGTGATGCATCTTCTCCCTCAAACTCAACACCTCTTGTTACCTTATCAAGGCCACCAATCAACACTCTAACAACCATGCGGCCCAATGAATATAACCACGTAAGGAGATATATTGATCCTTGCATACCATCTTATGATCAGAGGTGCCATAGTGGGTCAACTCCTTATCACATGCCCACATCTTATAATTTGCCCCACTGCCAACTTTAATCAAGTGTGTGAACCCCAAGTTGGGTATATTCTAGCCACCACATCAAAAGACACCCAGTGATTTGGATATGATTAGACTCCGGTATTTCCCACATGCATGGATCTGCATTTTCCATTTATTAATTCTAGCCATGCTCAAAAGTTTAGTTATGGGGGATATCCTCCATTCTAATAAGCAAAATTAGTAAATGTTTTTCCTTTTCTTTAATTTTACAATTTTTTGTTTTCTAGTTTTTCATTTCCAATTTGTTGTTTTATCTTTTTGAGGGTAATCTCATCGGTGAATAAAATACTCATGTGACTTGTTGGTTGAGGTTTTGTTCTATGCTATCAAGTCTCAGGTGACTAATTATTTGGATAGTAAGCCCACAACATCCACCCACCCATTCTATTAATAAGATGTTCTACTCTGTGTACGATGATATTCTTGGCATCATTAAAATTTAAAAGTAATTTTGTGCTCATTATGCCTAGAGCACAAAATGATGGACTAAGAGGGAATGACCTAGGTGTGACATCAAGGGGACTCGTGGATTCTCTTTGGTGACATCTGTAGGTGCTATCATGCGGCTTGGTTGTACTAAGGTCCTTGTAGATCTAACGAAAAATGAAAGTAAGAGTAATAAAGGCACTCAATAAAGAAAATTCATGCTGTTCTAGGGGTCCCATTAGAAAGACATGCATCCATGCCTGAAGGTTGGCAGCTTCTCTGATTCACTGTTGAAAAGAAAAAAAAAACAACAAAGAAAAGACAAAAGAATTACGTGTCACAAAGAAATTCCAAATCACTCCTCCCTTGGAGAAAATGCCAAGTGATCGTACGCCTTGCTATCATGGTGCTCTTATGGTTGTCCATCATTGGATAAAACAATGTGATTTCACTGATCACAGGCATGGACTTGGTCTTGATCTTGGAACAATGGGCTAATGACACATTAATCACACCCTACACTCAGGATTTATTGTGCCCAGGGTCAGTTACCTCATGTCCCAATCTTTGCAATCCCTTTTATGATTCATCTCATCTCATTGTTCATGTATTTTTGACTTGTGTCTTGTGTAGCATAGAATTCATACCTCATCACGGTGGTATCTACATGTGTGTGCTTTGTGGAATTGGTGTGGATTGCATTTAACCCTTTTAGTGCCTACGGACATTTTCAGGTGTGGTTATGTAAGGGCATGATAGGTAGGAACTTGCTTTGCGGAGGACCTACTTGCATAACTTTTGTAATTTTCACTCATTGCACATCATCATCGCACCATCTTATACCCTCTGAGTACTACAGTGCTAAAGTTATCATTTCCTTTATCATCATTTTAATTCAAACGTTGCTGTGCACCATTATATGTCCTTTTTCTTCACCCTATTCAAGAACTTCATTGTAAAATTCCACTTCATTACACTTTTGGTGCCTTTAGGTCTCTTCAACATTATCCTAAATCTTTTAAATAAACCTTAAATCCTTCATTTTTGGCCTTGGAAATTCAAAAATTTATTAGTTTTGCCAAGTACCTTGTTTTAGAAGGGACACGATATTGGGTACCTAGTATCGGGTCCATGCTAGCGAGTATGCGATATCGTGTCTATAAAAACTATATATATGGACCCCCACGCATGTCAACGTCATTTTTCAGTGTTCATGCAAGGAGAGTTGTTGAAATTTTCTTCCACGAATTTTCTAGCTTGCGCATCTATCATTCAAATATCAATCACTTGCTCATTACCACTTCGATTCTTGTTTCGATCGAACTTGCTTAATCCTGGAGTGTTTAACTTAGTCGTGCGTGATGGGCATGCTTCAAGTCGCACGTAGTTTTTTTGAAATTCGTCATTGCCCAAAGGATATTATAAAGGGTAAGTGACCTTAAAAATGCTAAAAATGTTTGCCAGATTAATTTTATTTTTTCACCTAGATCATGAAAATTATTTTTTGGAGTCACATAATCAAAATTGGGCCCAATATCAAAACTTTTAGGGGAATTTTTGTGAAAATCTCTAACTCTGAATCACACTAAGCAAGAAATGAATCTATTAAGGGCAAGGAGTAAGGTATTAATCTAATTTTGTAAATAGCCTTACTGATAATTAGTCCCGTGTGATTATAGATGGCCCTTAAAAGAGGACAACAAGGAGGATCCTCTTGGGGTGCATCCAAACAGCCAAGGAGAGGCAAAGGCCAAGCGCCTCTCAAAGAACATGTAGAGTAGGAGGCATAATCATTTAGCATTCATCAGGAACCTCTTGTTATTACGTAATCGAGGCATGCCGAAGGTGGAGATGATAGGGCACCTGAACAGGGACAACATCTCACGTTGTCTCCAGAATGTGTTCAGGAAATTCGAGAAAGGCCCATGTCAGTAGCTGTGATTGTGGAACTCAATTTTGGACCTCTTACTAAATTTTCCCCTAAGGTAATTATAGACCAACTTAAAGGGTCTTCACTGTGGCCTGTTCTCTTTGGGAGCGGTGATTGGTACCTAGGAGAGACGTACCAATTTTGGCACAACAAGGAAGTAGGCGCCACTATTGATATTGGTGGGATTTCTGTTGATTTCTTTGCCAAGGCCATTTCAGAAGTGTTGAATCTTTTGAATACAGGACCCAAGGTTGCTAACCTGTCCACTCGCTCTGATGCAAATGTGTGCAAGATATGGTTAAAAAGGACATACAGCAAGGAGGATAAAGCATTTGGAGAGCTCACACTTGAAGAGAGGATCTACTTCAAAATTGGCACTTCCCAACAAAAGGATTGAACAGAATTTCCGCCTATGCAGCTAGAGGAAGTGCCATCTTGATGGGCAAGGTTGATGCCAACCTACCCCATCTATATCTCATAGAAATTTTAAGGTGATTTGAAGAATGTAAGATAGGGAAGTTTGCATTGCCTTTTCCCCACCTAATCAGGAAGCTATGCTAATGTGCTGGAATTCTGGGGTACACCAATGATGTCCCCAGAAAGGCTTAAAATGCCTCATTTATTGAATTACTAAAGCCATCAACCCTAAAGAAAAATGTTGGTGAGACACTGGAGCTTAAGCAACAATAGATAGTGGGGCCCACTGCACCTAAAACTACAGGGCCTAACGAACTTCCAGACATAAGGCCCAGTCAACAACAGGAAGTGGGGCCCAACACATAACCTACAGGCCAGCAAAATCAACCGCCACCACTACTACAGGACTATCGATTATCGATGAGCCATCTCAAGGCCGTCAGTGAATCGGTTAGTTGGGGAAGACATGATGAAGTAAATCTTTTTAGGGTCATTGATGATGTTGTACGATCCACAATCTCAATTGATCGTGCACGGGACGAGGTGTTCATCCAAATAGGAGGAGGGGAATCACATTGGTCACAACAAATCTTTGGAAACGCTGCATCTTTTCAAGTGCAATTAAAAACTGGTGAAGGCGCCACAATAGTGGTCATGCAGCACTAGGATGTAGTGGGAGTAGCAAAAGTGGTTATAGAGCATATCAAAGAATCATTTAATGTCTCTGTTGTGACACTAGCAAATTTTACAGGAGCACGCAATGCTCAAACCTTGGTTGGTCCCTTAGTGAGTCTTCCAAATCATGAGGATGTTCTAGATCAGTTGCTATAGATAAGACAAGTGATGTTACAGCAACATAGTTAGACCTCATCTTTACAAAAGGGAAGTTGGTCATGGTAGAGGTCAGGGCCAAACATGCAGAGGAGGAGTTAAAAAGATTCCAAGAAAACCTTGTCACCTTGTAAGCTACATAGCAGGATCCATCCCAATTCATCCTTACAGACCAACTAAAATCCTTTCAAATAGAGCAGCTAAGTAAATTGTTGGAAGACAATAAAAAAGTGGTAGAGGAAAAAGAGAAGGCTGATTAGGATGCTTCCAAGGCACAAGCTCAAACGTATGCACATGCCAAAGCACTCACAGCCTCATAAGAAGAAAATAAATACCTCGTTGTCGAAAATCTCTAGTTGATCACACTAGAAAAATAAAAGAATATTCTTGAAGAAAAGTTTCAGCAATTGCGAGAACAATTAATAAGGGTCAACCAGGATATGAATTGCTTGGCCAGAGAGAACAAAACCCTCTCAATGAAGGAGGTAGGTGTGATCCATTAGAAGACGGCAATTAAAATAAGCACATGGTAGAATGAGGCCAAGCGACATGAGAAGCTGAAGGAGCATTTCAGAGATTAGGTGGGGATGTACAAACAAGTGATTGAAAAAGAAATCCATATGGCCAAGCCCTTAGCAACACTCTCAGTGCTCAAAACGCTGATTGGTGGGCCATATTCGATACTTATGCCTTCACCCACTAAGTAGAACTAAAAAGTTGAGACTTGCAGATACAAGATCTCATGGAGTACATGGAGTTGGCAAACCTACGGTATGCCAACTTAGCCATGTTGATAGCAGGATGCTCGAGAATAGAATTGGAGAAGCAGGTAGCAACCACCTATGCTAAATATGAAATAGAATTTGCTGAACATAAGAAGACATTACAAATATTAGAAGTAGAAAAGTATGAATTAGAGGTGGTTAAGATCAGCTACCAAGGACAGAAAGATGTTGTAGTGGATTTGGCTCGATGGCTCATGGACTACCAAGAATGCAAGGACAAAGCTAGAGCCTATGAAGAGGAATGATGGTTGTTTGCGGTTTGGTATGTCAAGGCCAATCAGATGTTCCCGCAACTGCCATGCCCATGGGAGGTGCCAACTCCATCAAACATTGGAGCATCAGCAAGGACAGCACAGGATCTCCAGACCAAAGAAGAAAAGCTCTAGGCGCTCCTTTAGAGACATCCATTTCCAAAGCCTAGAGCACAAGATAAGGGGAAGAGACCCATGGAGGAGCCACCACCACCAGGAACCACATGAGTTCCAACAAATTTTTCCTTTTGTAATTCTGTGTCTGTGTCCCAAATTTGTTTTGTTCAATCCCACACTATGGCAAGAGTAATTCCTAGTTAGTTAGTAATCTCATACCTATTAATGAGCGGCTAGGTACCCCTACGTCCAACCATGCGAATCACGGGCATTCACACGTGACTCGGTCGAATTCTGTAGACTGTAAACACTTTACATACACTAGGCCTTAACCAGCAAAACCTTTTGTTAGAATGGTCATTGTCTTCTCAACCTCACTTGTGATGTTTTGATTGCAATGGTTAAGTGAGATTGAGACAACTGATTTTTATGGCTTTTTACTTTATCTTCTAGCGTCTAATTCTCGGAATGGAAAGTAAGGAATGAAATATTATGTAATCTATGATTATCCTAATCTATGTCCTAACTCTTCCTAGCATAAGTATCCGATCCTATCTTCCATGCACATCCTAAGCATCCCCTAACCACTATTGGGTTACCAGATGTTAAGCGTCGCTCGGTTGCCAAGCGTTGGGTTTATGTTCGAGATGGTCGTACCTATGGTTTCTACGAACTATAAACGAGTGATAGCAATTAAAATAATAATAATAGAAACTCAAGGAACTATTAAATCATAGAAATATTAAACTATTAAATGCATTAAATAACTAAGTCCAATTGTTGCAAGGAATCATTGAAAAGCTCGTCTTTATTGTCGTTCACGCTAATGGGCTCAGGTACATCAGCTCTCAAATAAAGAGCCAGACATCTTTCTTACACCTACTACGAGCACTTGGAAAATATTCTAACTCTCACAGAAACAAACTGTAAGAGCTTCGCTACAACTGCCAAAAAGGTACCCAAGTGTGGCAGGAGCCCACTTATTTATAGGTTGAAACAAGCTCCGCGTAAACGGGGCCATGTCGACGCATGGAAGGATGCGTCGACAAGGCCGCGTCAACACAGCCGCGTATATGGGACCTGGTATACGCGGCCTAGTTAACACATCGACCGTTTAGCACTTCATCATACCTCCACGACTGAGTAAAAACTTGTCCTCTAGTTCCTGTACAATTTGGAAGGTATGAAATTTTTATTACAATGCACATGACTTGACACACATGACACACACACACACACACAAATTACAAATGGTGATGTTTAGAGACAAAATTGAACACCTTAATGATCTTGGATTCTCTACCATGTTGAAAGATGCAAAAATTGCTGGAGAAGATCACATCGCCCCTGGGGGTGGCAGTTCTGATGAACCTTCACCAGCCTCTGGCCCAGGTGGTGGCAGTGACACGAACGATGGCTGCCCCGCAGCAGTTGCAACTTCTGGAGGCAACTGAAAAGCGTCCAAGAGGGCCCTCATTTTTTCCTCCTTGCTACTGGGATCGTTCACTGTCCAGGTAGCTTCACCAATGTGTGCCGAGACTGGAACCTCCCAAGGGCACGGTAGCGTAGGGAAGAGTTCTTTCAGATTGATGAACCAGGCTGCGAACTATTTTCATTCGATGTCAAATGCTCGAATTGATGTCTGCAGCTACTAGTAGTCATTCATTTAATGGGACAAGTTCTCCATGACCGCACATTGTCCATCAAAACACGTGCGGATAACCTTGAGTTCCGCACTTGGTGTTTTCAATTTTTGTTTTCTTGCCTTGTGCGCTTGGAACTCACCCTCGTATAAAGAATACGAGGCAGCCACTTGCTTCTCCAATTCAGATTGCGGTCTCTGAGCTATTAGCATAGCCAGATTTGCATAGCGAAGGTTAGCTAACTCCATGTATTCTATCATTTCTTCAATTTGCAATTCCTTGAGGCAGATTTTAGCTTGCTTGTAGGCATTCAACCCATCAAAGATAGGTTGCCATACCTTGCCTTCTTCTCAGAGCTGCTAGAGTGCTTGGTTCATCTTAGCCTTTGTGACTTGAATCTATTTCTCATTCACTTCCTTTTGTAATCCCACTTCGTCCTTGTAATGATTCTTAACTTTTTCAAACTTAAGGGCTTCGGTCTTCCAAGTGGCAATTTCAATGGCTAATTTCCGTCACAAGGCTCGAACCTCCTCCATAGATAGATTTCTATTTTTAGTGGCCAACCTCCTCACATCAGCGTTCACCCTTGTTAGCTCTTCCTGCTGTTGGTGAATAAAGCTTTTCATGTGTTCGTTTTCAGCACCAACATTGCATAGGCGATGAACCTCTGCGGTCAACCTGACGTTCTCCTGGTGAACCTCTATCAAGTCCTTGTTTAAATGATATGCATGAGCATCTGACAAGGACTTATCAAGGATCGTCGACTCTTGCTCATCTTCAACTATCTGAAGTTTGACCTAAAACTGTTGAAAAGTTTCATCTTTGGTGAGCTCATGGTTGAGGAGAGTTGTATCGGTAAGTTGGGTTCTTAATTGAACAACTTCTGTTGCCAAGTGTTGACAATTAGCTTGAGTAGCTTCAAGTTTCCATTCCAAGATGAGGCTCTTACCCCTTGTTGAGAGCAGCTTCGACTGGGTTGTAGTGATGTTGTTCGAAAAGTCGAAGACATCCGGAAGTGATTGCTCGATTCCCACCAGTTGGTCCAATAGTTCTTCATGTTGGGCTACATTGATCGTGCTACGTGAACTCCTGGCGGATGCCTGTACATCTTTGAGTCCATGTACATCTGGTACAGGTGCCTTCGATGTGTTGAGGACCGTAATAATCGTGTCAGCAACCACTTCGGCCGCAACCTCTTGTCCTTGGTGCTGCATCACCGGGACTGTCACCCCCTCGTCATCTTCCAAGCGTACCGAGAAAGTAGTGGAATTTCCTATGTTCGGGTGACAGAGAACATCGACCCTACTCTTTTTAGCAAACTTACTGAGCGAAAAACTTTCTCCAGATGGCTCATTATAGGGTGATAGACTGAAGGGTCTTCTCCTTCACCTGTCCTTCCAGATTACTCTAGTTGACTCAAGAGCGATTGCCGAATTTTGAGTATGTGCTCTACGATGGTTTGCAAACCTAACCTCATTGTTTGCATAGGCGTTGGAGGTGGTTGCTACTGCTCCTCGATTTGTGTGATGGTTGGAGTCTTATCCTTCACCATTTCCCTCCATGAGGCAATCGGGTCATTGGCATACCGTGCTATTCCTGCCTGTTTGCATAACTTTCTGATTAGGCAAGGAAAGGGGAGAGCCCACCTTCCACGTTCGCTTTCAACGAACCTTTTTTCAATTTCCAAGAATAACAATTGTGGAAGGCTCATTGGGAATTTCCCACTTAAGGCGGCACATGCATGAGTGAAGAAAGTAGTGATTTTACTAGGTCTCACAGTTGGGTTCAGCTGGTAAGACGTAATCTTTGAATACACTTTCTCCATGGTGGTCAAAGTGTCAAGCTCTTTGTGATCCACCCCATAGCACCGCCTGATCCACTCCCCTTTTACCTCGAGGTCAGCTTATTTCAGGATCTCTGCCACATCTGCTCTGGTCTCTGGCAACCCCAGAGCTTGTGCGATTGCTTTCGTAGAGTAAGAGACATAGATGTCCTTAATTCTTACTATGGATCCTGATTGCCGATTTGTCCAGAAGAGATAGGTTTCTCCTACGTACCATACACCACTAGTTATGATGATTGGCCACATAGGAGAATTTTGCAATTGAAGCTTCACATCTTCTGGTGCATTCTCAAGAAATGGTCCAAAGTTTAACTCTTGTAGGACCATTCGTTGCACTTCCCGCGACTTGATAGTGTCAAGAAATTCTTGGGTCAAGGTGACCTCAAGCCGTGGTGTTATCCCCGGAGTTTCATCCCTTTGCCATTGCTCACTGGGAATCTCCTCTTTGGAAATCTGATGGACAGATTCCACATTAGGTCCTTCGCGGAGGGGGCCGATTGCATGAGAGCCCTCCGCGTGCTCTAGGTGCTACATGCCTCATCCCCTTCTCATTCGTGAACACTTGTCCCTAGGTTGTGATGGTCCTTCTCCCCTTGGATGTTTTGGTTTCGGTGCCATCTACAATCAATCATAACCAGTCATTAGATTATGCACAAGCTGCTCAAAATGGCTCTCATACACCTTCTCAATTTGACTAAGTTATGATGCTAGCACATGCATCCCATTAAATCCCCTGAAGTATTAGTTGATGGGTTAGAACCAAAAACAATAAGGGATAAGTTGAAGTTTAAACTGTTGTTTTCGTTTCTTCCCTTAAGAGGTGTGAAGTCTTAATTAATTAATTTCAAATAGTTCTCACCCCTCACAATTAAGAGCATACCTCTAGGTGCTTACGAGGGGAAGGATAGGTTGATGTGGATGCACGATAGAAAACATAGGTGCTTGGGAAGAAATGAGATAGAAAAATGGCAAAATCTCCCCCCAACTTGTTTGCAAAATGGCAAAAGTTGTAAGTGCAACATGCATATATATAAGGTTTTTGGGCTATGTTGATGAGGCCACGTATACGTAGGGGGCTGCGTATACGAGGCCCCGTATACGCAATGGGTTACACTTGTTGACTAGCATTAACTTGACAAAAGAAGGCCTGAAAAATCAATTAAAAACATCAAATTGGAACGGTTGAAGATGTTGAGGGACTAGGAATGTAGCTGAGGACAAGAGGAAGGTAAACTGGGTTAGAAAAAGAGTTAAATGTAGGAGAATGTGGGAAAAAAAAACTTCACGGAAAAGAAATCGAGCAATGGGATCATGAAAATAATCAACCAATGAAATCAAAAGGATGGGAGACTAACAAGAAGAACCAAGAATATGCAAGTGGGTCCTCCCCATAGCAAGGGGTAGCCTTATTACCCCTTGGATATCCTCAACACCGGAGTCCATGGGCCCCGGAGTCAAGAAATGGTGATCGCAAGTTAATACCCCCATCCATGAGAACCTGCTAAGGCATGAGAAGTTCAAGGAAATCATGACAAACTTTCAAAACATAAGATGGGCAGTGAGGTGAGTTATGGAGAGAAACGGGTGAAGAGAGAGATGAGAGAATTGGAATTCTGATCGTCGGTCACATGAAACCCCGTGTGAAGTTTTAGTTAAGTGACCCGGTAGAACCTTTCCTGAGTTCAGACCCAAAACCAACCATATCCAGTGACATCGCAGCAATAGGCGAAGCCTCGTCCATCCTCCAAGTATCAGAGTGCACGCATAGAAAATCGCCACTCCAATAGGTGTGAGAGGAAGTGAAACGAGACTAAGTTAGAGGGGATGAAGTTAGTCCCATAACTGGTTTTGGTGGCTCGTGAGAGGCGGTCTAAGGGGTGTTCTTTGAATTCCCACATAGTTTGGTTTTTATTTTTCATTTTCTTATTATTTCATGGGAACCACACCAAGAAAAGTCCCATGCTTGGTTGCATGCATTTGACCAAGGGGTGTGCTTTGAATCCTCATGTTTTTGTTTTGTTTTTTTTTTTTGAATTTTTGCAATGAGGACCACACCATGCAAGGTTGAATTGCCCAGGAGCTTCCTTGTAGAGAAGAACGTAGAGTGGTAAGAAATCCATAAGGACACACCAGTAACCCAGGGGACAGGAGAGGGCGACAAATGTTGCATTCCCCTTGAAGTCACACCCGATTTAAACCATTGGGTCATCCTTGAGTCTGGGAACTACACAAGTCACACATTAATTAAAATGTTTTGAAGTGAAGGGGCTACATGTTTCCAAAGGAAGGAAAACCATTGAGTGGGTGGATGGGTGGATGATGTGGACTCACTGCCAATTTTATGAGATGAAAATAGACGTAAAGTCCAAGAACAACAAATGTGAGGGTGGGAGCGAGATAAACTAGTGGACTATTTCACACGACCCATTGCAATGAAAACCATTTGCACCAGACACCTGATGACAATAAGATGACCTCTTAGCAACCAATTAAAAATTAAACACACACACATGCATAAATAATTGACAAAGAAATGAAAAATTAATTAAAGAAAGGAAAAGTTAGTAAGAATTGACAAACGTACAAATGATGTTGAAAAACAAAAAAGTGTAAAACAAAAAATTTCAAAATAATGGGGGGCTTAGTAAAATGGATTAGCATGGAGGATGGTCTCCCCCACGACTAGGCGGAAAGGAGGAGACGTAAAAAATGGAATAAGGCTGCCCTAGTGACGACGAGGCAGTAGCACTGGTTAGGTGGAGTTCACGAAAAGGTTTTAATTGTTGCCGATTGACCAACTGGGTTCTAGTGGGGTCCTTGGGTTTGTGTATAAGTAAGGCCCTAGATGGGAAGGTTTCGGAGACAATGTACGGTCCCTCCCACAGTGTTTGAAACTTGGGCGGTTGTGGTACATGTGTGGGGTTCCAATAACGCACCTTATCTCCACGTTTAAATGTTACCTTCGAATCCTAAGATCATGACGTTTTTTATTGTAGGCCTTGTGGATCTCATTTGAAGACAGGGCCACTAATCAATTCTCATCTAGCACACTTAGGTTGATAAGTTGTTCACGTTGTGCTAGTGGTAGGTCAAGACCAAAGTCACTGGCTGTGGATAGTATCTGGAGTTCGGCTTGGATTGGAAGTTTCGGTAGCTTACCATACACTAACTCATAGGGAGAGTAACCTATAGGAAGTTTCCAAGTGGAGCGATAGGCCTAGAGGGCATCATTAAGTTTGGTGCTCCAGTCCCTCCTATATTTACTGATGGTTCGAGTGAGGATTTTGGTGATTTCCCTATTGGTGACTTTGGCCTACCCGTTGGCTTGGGGGTGATAAGGTGTTGTAAATTTATGGATAACCCCAAGCATTGCATGAGTTTACGAAGAGTGACACCTATGAAGTGTGTCCCATTATCTGAGATGAGTGCACATGGCACTCCAAACCTGTTGATGATTTGCTGTTGGAAAAATTGTGCGGCGGTGTTGGAGGAACAGTTGATGACGGCTGTTGCCTCCGCCCACTTTGTGCAATAGTCCACACAAACGATGATATATGTCTTCTCATTGGATAGGGGTGTGATGGGACCCATGAAGTCAATGCCCTAGATGTTGAAGGGCTCTAGTGGTTGGATCCACTGTTGAGGTTCCTCCAATCATGCAGTCATCCCATAGTCTCTCTGGCATTGTTCACAGGAGTGAGTGAACCATTGTGAGTCCTTGAAGATTGTGGGCCAATAATATCCTGCAAGCAAGATTTTAATGGCTGTGTGTCATCCAGCATAGTGGCCCCCACAAGGGCCCTCGTGAGCATCTTGGAGGACGTGCAGTGTATCATCATCAGGGACACACCATCAAACCAGGCCATCTACGCACACCTTATAAAGGTGGCCATTGATTTCCATGAAGCACTTGGCCTTATAGAGAAACTGTTGTTTCTACCGATGGTTTCACTCCTTTGGCAATTCTTGAGTTGTGAAATAGGTGAGGATGTGGTTGAACCAAGGTGATGCCTTGGGCACCTGCTGATCGACCGCTCCCACGAAGAGAAGTTCATTGGGAAATTGGTTGGAGAGGGGCTCCTCCTCTTTTGTGTCATCCCGTTGCAACTGAGACAAGTGGTCAGCAACCACATTCTCAATTCCCTTCCGATCTACCATAGTAAGGTCAAATTCTTGAAGAATCACCAACCACCGTATGATACGAGGGCTCACCGTTGGCTTGTTCATCAGGAACTGGATGGCACTGTGGTCAGTATGCATGAACACCTTGTACCTGAGCACATAGTGTCGGAATTTTTCCAAGGCGAATACCACCGCCATCAACTCCTTTACGGTGGTGGTGTAGTTAAGTTGAGCACCAATAATGCTACAGGTCACATAGTGAATATAGTATGGGTGTTTTTGATCATCACACTGTGTAAGCACAACTCCCAATGCATAATTGGATGCATCCATCATGATGTGGAAGGGCCTGAACTAATCAGGTGCCCATAGAACTAGGGTCTCTACGAGTTTCTATTTAAGCATTTGGAATGCGGATTCACATTCCCTGGTCTAGACGAATGAAGCATCTTTCTTCGTGAGTTCCACCAATGGCTTGGCGATCTTTGAGAAATTTTCAATGAAGTGCCGGTAGTAACTAGTTGGCCAAGGAATGATTGAACATCTTTTACCATGCTTGGTTGCCTGGTAATTCCTTGGATGATCCTAATTTTGTCAGGATCCACGCTAATCCCTGTTTGTGAACTACGGTTCCCTAGCACAATGCCCTCCTAGACCATTAAGTGGATTTTCTGCCAGTTAAGCCATAGGTTAATGTCCACACATCTTTTCAGAACTTGCTCGAGGTGGTCCAAGGCTTGATCGAACCTGGCCCCATAGGTAGAGAAGTCATCCATGAAAACTTCTACCCCATTGCCAATTTGTTGCTGGAAGATGCTGAAGACAAGGCGTTGGAAAGTGGTAGGAGCATTACACAGGCCAAAAGACATCTTTTTGTATGTGAAAGTCCCCCAGGGACTTGTAAAGGTTGTCTTGGCCTGGTCCTCTAGCGCAATTTGGATTTGGTTATAGCCACTATAACCATCCAAAAAGCTGTAATACCGATGTNTGGTTATAGCCACTATAACCATCCAAAAAGCTGTAATACCGATGTCCTGCAATGGTATCCAACACTTGGTCCACAAATGGGAGTGGAAAGTGATCTTTAAAGGCAGCCATGTTGAGCAATAGGAAATCTATACAGACCCTCCATTTGCCATCCTTCTTTGGCACAATAACGAGTGGACTGACCCATTCGCTATCGACAATAGAGTAGATGAACCCCACTTTTAGCAACTGCTCGATTTCATCTTTGACGACCTGCTTCAATTTGGGGTTCAATCGCCTTTGTGGTTCTCTTCATGGCTTCATGAAGGGATCAATATAAATCTGACGTTGGCAAACCGTGGGATCAACTCCTATTAATTTAGGATACAACCATGCAAAAGTAGCATCCCATCTGTTCACCACCTTCAGCAACTTTCTCTTTTGTTTAGGAGCAAGGGTGGCATTGATAATTACCAGTTTCCCATTATGCAAAAATGCATATTCTAGGTGGGCCAGTAAGGATTTGAGTTCAAAGGGCTCTTGTTTGAAACTTTCAGGGATTTGCAACTTTCCCCAATCATCATGGTTATCAATAGTGGATACTTGTTGATGAACCTCTTCCAAATGGTTCATGCTTTCTATGTAGGCGCTTACAAGCTCCTCAGATGGTTCCATGGATAGAGTGCTACTAGCAGGATCAGCGGTTAACCACTGGGTGCCTTCTTGAGTTGTGGCTACTGTGTACAGGCATTGTTGGACTTGCGAGTCCTCGGTACATCGACTGCATGCTTGAATAGATGTCCGCTTAGCAGACCACAGCTACTACACATAGTTGCACCTAGAGTCACTGTACGCAATGCATGGAACGCGCTCCTTCTCGATCTTCCCAAAAGGATTTTCCTTTGAAATTTTGAGGGAAAGATCATGGAGTCCTAGTCTTGCATCCATCGTGCTCAGCCAGGCTCTTCCCATGATGATTGGAAAGTTCCCCTTGCAATTTTCCACACAGATGATAAGGAAATCAGCAGGATAGGACCACCAGCAAACAATGGTAACAATGTCTTTCACCAATCCCAAGGAAATAGTAATGGATTGGTTTGCCAGCTCAAGTTGAATGTTGCTCTTCTTTAACAGGGACATGTTCTAATTCTTGTACATGTCATGTGAAATCAAATTGACTCCTGACCCCGAATCCAGAAGGGCTTTACATGGCTCATTTACTGCCACCTAAAGATAAATGAGGGGACTTCCCGGATCAGTCAATTTCTAAGGACGGTGACCTGCCTTTATCCAATCGGTCACTGCATGTGTGAGCATGACCGTTTGTACGTTAGAGGGCATTTGGTTTGAAGGTTGCTCGAAGGGTGGAACAGTGGAGGCGGTTTGAGGTTCAGAGGCACTAGCCACAGGTGTGTGTGAGGGTGTGCTTAAGTTATTGGGCTAGAAGAAGGGACATTTCTATGGCTTGGCTTCCGGTCCACTCAACTGAGGAGCCGATTGTAGGTTGACAGCCCTCATAGCGTTGCGTTGCTGTGGCTGTGGTGGGATCTCCCCCTGCATAGGTGGAGCGGGTGGTAGTTGAGTGGGGTACTGTTGAGTAGGAACAACAGGAGAAGGTGATGGAGGATAGTAAAGATGTGGGGCTTCATCCTTGGGTGATGGATATTATGGTCGAAAATATTCCAGGGGGTGGTAATAATTTTGGAAGGTTGTGTGATTGGAAGAGTTCTGTGGAGAGACTGGTTGCTGAACATAGTACCCATAGGGATCTGGCTGTCGGTAAGGGTATTGCTGGAGGTGGCATCCCCCACACTTGTGGGTGCTGCCACTGTTGAAAGTGTTCATAAGGTTATGGTGGTGCTCCACTTGGATAATATCCTTGCTGCTGGTGGAACTGCCTGGGATTGCGTTATGGGTAAGGCAACCTTTGGGGTGTTTGCCTCTTTGCCAGGCGAGGGTTCAACGCATACACCCCAAACTCTTGTAGATGTGACACCACAGGACAACACCCCTTAGGATGTTTGTATTGGTATATGTCACATTCATCATCCTCCTTTGTGTCAGAGTTATCAACTTGTTCAACTAGAACAACTTTGGCCTTACCCCTATGGTGGGCACGTTCAGCTTCCTTCTTCCTACTCCAATTATGATCATTACCTTGCTCTCTAGACTGCTCTGCGATTTTTAGAACACTTTGAAATTTTTCATCCAGAGAGTCCCACATCTTGTCAACCTTTGTCAATATTTCAAAGGCAAATTTTTGTAGGGGCAAGGTTTTTTGATTTACCGCTGCATCCAGTCATGATTCCTCCTCCTCTTCACAGAATCAGACCTCCGTATTTCTGATGGAGGGATCCCGATTAAACTCCTATGCACTCTCCTTCTTTCTGAGCTCCCCCTCTCCTTTAGCCACTTGGTTAATGAGGCGCTGCAATTGATGCGCCCTTCGTTCTGATAATTGTCCCTGGGTGTACACGCCAATGGTCTTTCTAGTTTCAAAGCGGAGCCCATCAATGATATGGCGAAGCTATGCCCGCTGAGAGTAGCCATGACCAGGGCATCGATGTAATAATGAATAATATCTGCTCATGGCTAAATCCAAGGGTTCATGATTACCTTGCTTCTAGCCTTGGATTTGACGTCTTAGATTTGCCACTCTGGAGTAGGTTTGATACTTCTCGTTGAAGATCTCCAGCATCGTACTTCATCTCCTAATTGATTATGGTTCCAAAGATTGGTACCAACTTTCTGCTTCTTTGATGAGTGTGTGAGGAAACAGCTTAAGCTTTTTCCAATCATTGTCGATGTTCTGCAGGGTGCAAGCATCATGAAATGCTTGTAGGTGAGTTTGCGGCACAATTATATCCCCCTTCAAATTTGGGGATGTTGTTCATGTCAATGCGTTTGATTCGGCTATCCTTCAAGTGCTTGTTGGGTATCTAAACTGCCTCGGCGATATGGAGCATGCTTCGAGTAGCCAACAATGGCTCATCTGAGCCATAGTTTTGCTGAAGACCACGATGTCTATGATGGTTTCAGCTGCCTCTCTTGTCATGATGGTGAGCCTCGCACGATTGGCCATGCACTTCCTCACGTCATTCCTTTTGGTCCTTATGATCACCATCACCCTGCTCCTTTCTACCACAATTATGATCAGAGTCTGAACTAGAAGAAGGTAGAGGGGAGTGGGAGGATGGAGAAGAGGGAGAGGGATCACCACCGCCCCGGTGTCGATCTTCCCCTCTGCTTTGATGGCAGCCTCGATCTTCCTGCCCATCTTTGCTTATGCCGTGACTTCTTTAAGATGATCCTCCATCCTCTTGGGGGTCCCGATCACTTGATTGCTTAATCTGGATGATGGACTGAGTGATTTGATGCCCCAGAGGAAGTTCGGCTAAATGGGAATCATGAAAGATAAGCTCCCCATCATCCTACAGCCCTTGCAAGAATAAGGGGTTATTGAACTGTTTCCCCTTCATGTGTTCATACTGTTTTTCCTGTTGTTGGTCTCGTGCTCGTTAGGCCTTAGTGGGATGATAGTCCTTGTAGTCATGGTCCTTCATGATGTACTCCACACTGCAATCCTGGATGCCTAGTCTGGCAAGATTGTGAAACAGCATTCCAGGAGCTGATCAGTCAGGTGGTAGTATGATGTTGCCTTCCATGTCCCGCCATCACAAATGTTCATCCTGATGTAGGATGAAGGTGAAGTCAGGTACATATTCATCTGGATGCGTGTAGACCACCCGAAATTCTTGTAACACTAGTGGATTATATTCATCTCACTTGTGAGAAGAAGACATGTTGGATATTAGATGATATACTAATTGGTGTACCTTTTTTTTTACTTAGTCCGCCTAGCGTGTGTAAATTTTACTATCTTGGGTCCATTCCAACGACGTGAATGATAATTTTGCTAAGGTTAAATGGTGCATGTAAGACTAACAGTTCCTGGCAACGGCGCCAATGATGAGTGGCTAGGTACCCCTACGCCCAACCATGCGAATCACGGGCGTTCACATGCGACTCGGTCGAATTTTGTAGACTGTAAGCACTTTGCATACACAAGGCCTTAACCAGAAAAACCTTTTGTTAGAACGATCATTGTCTTCCCAACCTCACTTGTGATGTTCTGATTACGATGGTTAAGTGAGACTGAGGCAACTGATTTTTATGGCTTTTTACTTTATCTTCTAGCATCTAATTCTTGAAATGGAAAGTAAGAAATGAAATATTATGTAATCTATAATTATCCTAATCTATGTCCTAACTCTTCCTAGCATAAGTATCTGATCCCATCTTCCATGCACATCCTAAGCATCCCCTAACCACTACCGGTTTACCAGACGTTAAGCGTCGGTGGGTTGCCAAGCGTTGGGTTTATGTTCAAGATGGTTGTACTTATGGTTTCTACTAACTATAAATGAGCAATAGTGATTAAAATAATAACAACGGAAACTCAAAGAACTATTAAAGCATAGAAATATTAAACTATTAAATGCATTAAATAACTAAGTCCAATTGCTGCAAGGAATGATTGAAAAGCTCGTCTTTATTACCGTTCACGCCAATGGGCTCAGGTACATGAGCACTAGAATAAAGAGCCAGACATCTTTTTCACACCTACTGTGGGCACTTGGAAAATATTCTAACTCTCGCAGAAAAAAACTGCAAGAGCTTCACTACAACTGCTAAAAAGGTACCTAAGTGTGGCGGGAGTCCACTTATTTATAGGCTAAAATAGGCTCTGCGTAAACAAGGCCACGTTGACGCGACCGCGTATACGGGACAATGCATCAACTATTTAGCACTTCATCACATATCCACTGTGTAATTAATTGAACTCATTCTCATTTTATCTGACTCAAGGATGAGTTATTATTTAGTCATGGGGGTCTAATGAATCGTGGTTTACTAGGCCCCAATATAGGATCCTCGATATTGGGTACGCGATATCGTAGCCTAGATAATGATATTGAATACACGATATCGTGATTCCTGTGTAGGCCTATAAATATAATAGTCATATGCATAGGAAGGGGGGAGTAGTTGGTAAGTCTTAGGGTAGAGTCTTTTTGTCATTTTTCAGCTAGTTTCAGTTCTTTCCCCAATGCATGCCCGTAGTGTGATGATTATTGATGAGCGGCTAGGTACCCCTACGCCCAACCATACGAATCACGGGCGTTTACATGCGACTTGGTTGTATTCCGTAGACTATAAGCACTTAACATACACCAGACCCTAACCAGCAAAACCTTGGGTTAGAACGGTCGTTGTCTTCCTAATCTCACTTGTGATGTTCTGCTTACGATGGTTAAGTGAGATTAAGGCTAATGATTTTTATAGCTTTTTACTTTATCTTTTGGTGTCTAATTAAAGTATGGAAAGTATGGAATGAACTATTATCTAATCTATGATTATCCTAATTTGCATTCTAACTATTCCTAGCATAAGTATCTGATCCCATCTTCCGAGCACGTTCTGAGCATCTCCTAAACACTACTGGGTTACCAGACGTTAAGCGTAACTGGGCTACCAAGTGTTGGGTTTACGTTCGAGATGGTCGTACTTATGGCCTTTACGAACTATAAAGGAGCGATAGCGATTAAAATAACAATAACAGAAACTTAAGTAATTATCAAAGCATAAACATATTAAACTATTGAATGCAATAAATGACTAAGTCCAAATGCTGCAAGGAATGCTTGAAGAGTTTGTCTTTATTGCCGTCACGCCAGTGGGCTCAGATACATCAATGCTCGAATAAAGAGCCGGCCACTTTTCTTATACCTACTATGGGAACTTGGAAAATATTTTATCTCCTGCGGGAACAAATTGCAACATCTTCGCTACAACTGACAAAAAGGTACCTAAATGAGGCGGAAGGCCCTCTTATTTATAGGCCGAAATAGGCTTTGCGTAAATGGGGCCACGTCGACCCATGGAAGGCTACGTCGACAGGGCCGCGTCGACGCGACCACGTATACATGGCCCTGTATACATTGCTTAGTCAACGCATCGACTAATGACACTTTATCATACCTCCACAACTGAGTAAAAACTCGTCCTCGAGTTACTCTACAATTTGGAAGGTATGGGCTTTTATTTACAATGAACATGACTTGACACACACATGACACAACATGAATTTAACCAAGTGCTCGAGTTATAAAAAAGGAGAAGTTACAAAAAATGGTGGTGTTCAGAGACAAAATTGAACATCTTGCTGGTCCTAGAGTCTTTGCTATGTAGAATGATGCACAAAATTGTTGGAGAAGATCACACCGTCCTTGGGGGCTGTGGTTTCGATAGACCTTCACCAGCTTCTGGCCCATGCGATGGCGGTGGCACAAATGATGGTTTTCCTGTAGCAGCTACAACTTCTAGAGGTAGCTAGAAAGCCTCCAAGAGAGCCCTCATTTTTTCTTCTTTGCTTTTGGGATCATTCATTGTTAAGGCAGCTTCACCAATGTGTGTTGGAACTAGAACCTCCCAAGGGCATGGCAGCGCCGGGAAGAGTTCTTTCAGGTTGACAAACTAGGCTATGAACTATTTTCGTTCGATGTCGAACGCTCAGATTGATGCCTGCAGTTGCTAGTAGTCATTCATTTGACGGCCCAGGTTCTCCGCGACTGTACGTTGTCCTTTAAATCACATGTAGAGAACCTCAAGTTCCACATTTGTTGTTTTCAGTTTTTTCTTTGTTGCTTTATGCACCTGAAACTCACCCTCGTATAGAGAATATGAGACGGCCACTTGCTTTTCCAACTCTGACCATGGTCTCCTAGCTGCGAGCATAGCCAGGTATGCATAGCGAAGGTTGGAAAGCTCCATATATTCCATTATCTCCTCAATTTGCAGCTCCTTAAGGTGAATTTCAGCTTGATTGTAGGCATTCAACCCATCAAAGATAGGTTGCCATACGTCGCCTCCTTCTCGGAGCTGTTGGAGCACTTGGTTCATTTTGGCCTTTGCAACCTAAATGTACTTTTTGTTTATTTCCTTCTATAATCCCACTTGGTCCCTATAATGATTTTTGATGTTTTTAAAATTTAGGGCCTCATTCTTCCAAGCGACGATTTCAATTGCAAATTTCTGTGACAATGCCCAAACCTCCTCCATTGATAGATTTCGGTTCTCAACAGCCAACCTTCTTACGTCAACATTCACCCTGGCTAGTTCTTCCTGCTGTTGGTGGATAAAATTTTTTATGTGTTCATTTTCTGCACCAACATTGCGTAGGTGATGAACCTCCGCAGTCAATCAGACGTTCTCCTAGCGAACCTCTGCCAAGTCCTTGTCTAAATGATATGCTCAAACATCTGCCAAGGACTTATCAAAGATTGTTGACTCTCGCACATCCTCAATGATCTGAAGTTTGAGTTGAAGCTATTGAAAAGCTTCATCTCTGGTGATTTCGCAGTTGAGGATGGCTGGATTGGCAAGTTGGGCTCTTAATTGGGCTACTTCTGTTGCCAAGCATTGACAAGCAACTTGAGTAGCTTCAAGTTGCCCTTCCAAAATGAGGCTCTTACCACTTGCTGAGAGTAGCTCCAACTGGGTTGCAGTAATGTTGTCTAGAAGGTCGAAGACATGTGGAAGCGATTGCTCGATTCCCACCAGTCAATCCAACAACTCCTCGTGTTGGGTTGCATCAATCTTGCTATGCAAAGTTCCGGCAGATGCCTGTACATCTTGTAGTCCATGAATGTCCGGTATAGGTGCTGCCAGTGCATTGAGAGCTGTAGCAATTGTATCAGCAACCACTTCGGCTGCAATCTCTTGTTCTTGGTGCTGCATCACCAGGATTTTTGTCCCTTGACCATCTTCCAAGTGTACTGAAAAGGTAGTAGCATTCCTAGAAATTTCGGGAAATAACTGTTGTGTGGATACTGTCACCTCTCAGACACTAGGATCTGTTCGTGCAGGCACTTGCGTTCGGGCTGTGGAGAACATTGATCCTGCTCTTTCAAGCAAGCTAACTGATCAAGCCACTTACTCCAGGTGGCTCATTACAGGGCGATAGACCAAAGGGTCTTCTCCTCCACCAGTCCTACCAGATTGCTCTTGCTGGCTTAAGAGAGTTTGTTGGATTTCGTGGATGTATTCTGCTATGGTTTGCGAACCCGACCTTGTTGTTTGTGTAGGTGGTGAAGGTGGTTGCTGCTCCTCGTCTATCTATGTGATGGTAGGAGTTTTATCCTTCATCATTTCCTGCCAAGAGGTAATTGGGGCATGCCGAATTATATTATTGGAGTATCATGCTATCCCTGCCCGTTTGCACAACTTCCGGATTAGGCAGGGAAAGGGGAAGGCTCATCTTCCATGTTCACTTTCAGCGAACCTCTTTTCAATCTCCAGGAATAACAGCTGTGGAAAGACTCATTGGGAATTTCCTACTCAAGGTAGCACACGCACAAGTGGAGAAGGCTGTGATTTTGCAGGGTCTTATCGTTGTGTTCAAGTGGTAAGATGCAATCTTTGAGTACACCCTCTCTATCATGGTCAAAGAGCTGAATTCCTTGCGCTCTACCCCATAGCACCATTTGGTCCATTCCCCCTTTACCTCCGAGTCAGCTTGTTTTGGAATCTCCACCACATCTGCTCCAGTCTCGGGCAACCCCAAAGCCTACGCGATTGCCTTTGAAGAGTAAGAGACATAAATGTCTTTGATTCTTACTCTGGACCCTGGTTGCCGATTTGTCCAGAAGAGATAGGTCTCTCCTAAGTACCACTCACCACTAGATGTGATGATTGGCCACATAGGAGAATTTTGTAGCTACAGCCTCACATCTTTTGGTGCATTTTCAAGGAATGGTCCAAAATTTAGCTCTTGGAGGACCATCCGTTGCACTTCCCGTGGCTTGATAGCATCAAGACAGGCTTGGGTCAGGGTGACCTCAAGCCATGGTGCTATCCCTGGAGTCTCATCACCTTACGATTGCTCACTGGGAATTTCCTCTTCGGGAATCTGATGGACAAATTCCACATTAGGTCCTTTGTGGAGGGGGCCAATTGCATGAGAGCCCTCCGCATGCTCTGGTTGTTGCCTACCTCATCCCCTTTCTTTTCATGGACGCTTGTCCCTCAGTTGTGATGGTCCTTCTCCCATTGGACGCCTGGGTTTAGGTGCCATCTACAATCAAAACATAACCACCCATTAGATTATGCATAAGTAGCTCAAGATGTTCCTTATACACCTTCTCAATTCAACTAAGTTATGTTGTTGGCACAGGTATTCCATTAAGTCTCCCGGAGTGTTAAATCATGGGTTAGAAGAAAAAACAACAAGGGATGAGTTGAAGTTTAAACGGTTGTTTTCGTTTTTTCCCTTAGGGTTGTGAAGTCTTAATTAACTAATTAATTAATTAATTACACATAGGCTTCACCCCCCCATGACTGAGAGCATATCTTCGATTGCTTAAAAGGGCAAGGATCGGTTGATGCGGATGCACAATAAAACGTAGGTGTTGAGGAAAGAGTTAGGCAGAAAAAATGACAAAATCTCCCCCCAATTTGGATTTCAAATGATGAAAAATGTGAAGCGCAACGACCCTATATATAGGGATTGGGCGCTGCATCGACGAGGCCGCGTATACACGGCCGCGTATATGCAGTGGTGTGCACCAGTTGACCAGCGTTGACTAACCTGGAAAAAGCCCGAAATGATGAATTTGAAATGCCAAATTGGGGCGGTTGAAGCGCGTAAGAGGCCCGATCATGGTTGAGGACAAGAGGAAGGTAATCGGGGCTTGAAAAAGAGTAAAAAATAGGAGAACGTGATGTAAAAGAACTCCACGGGGAAGAAATCGAGTGATGTGACCCGGAAAATAATCAACCACGAAATCGAAAGGATGGGAGACTTAACAAGCGGGACCAAAAATATGTAGGTGGGTCCTCCCCATAGTAGGCAATAGCCTTAGTAGCCCTTGCATATCCTCAACATTGGGGTCTGTGGGCCCTGGGGCCAAGAAATGATGTTTGTTAGTTAATACTCCTACCCAAGAGATCTCGCTAGGGCATGAGAAGCCCATGGAAACCATGACAAACTTTTGCAACATAAGATGGACAGTGAGGTGAGTTACGGAGAGAAATGGGTGAAGAGAGAGACGAGAGAATGGAAATTCCAATCATCGGTCACATGAAACCCCATGTGCAGTTGTGGTTAAGTGACCCAGTAGAATCGTTCTTGAGTTCAGACCTAAAACCATTTGCATACAGTGACATCGCAGCAACAGACGAAGCCCTGGCCATCCCCCAAGGAGGCAAGAATGTACCCATAGAGAACCACCACTCCAATAAGCATGAGAGAAAGGAAGTGAAACGGGACTAAGTTAGAGGGGACGAAGGAAGTCCCATAACTAGTGCTTGTGGCCCGTGAGAGGCAGTCTAAGGGGTGTGCTTTGAATTTCCACATAGTGATGTCATGATTTTTTTTTATTTTTTGTGGGAACCACACCATGCAAAGACCCATGCGTGTTCGCATGCATTCAAACAAGGGGTGTGCTTTGAATCCTCATTTTTATTTATTTTTATTTTTATTTTGAATTTTTTTTTTCGGTGAGGACCACACCATGCAAGGTCGAATTGCCCAAGAGCTTCCTTGGAGAGAAGAACGTGGAGTGGTAGGAAATCCGTAAGGACACACCAACAACCCAAGGGATAGGAGAGAGCGATGAATGTTGCATTTCCTTTGAAGTCACACCTGATTCAAACCATTGGGTCATCCCCGAGTCTGGGAACTATACAAGTCACACATTAATTACAATGTTTTTAAGTGAAGGGGTTGCATGTTCTCAACATAAGGAAGACCATGAAGTGGGTGAATGGGTGGATGACGTGGACTCACTACTGATTTTATGAGCGGAAAATAGATGTAAAGTCCAAGGATAATCATGTGAGGGTGGGAGCCAGAGAACTAGGTGGACTATTGTACATTACCCCTCGCAATAAAAACCATCCGCGCTAGACACCTGATGAAAATAGAACGACATATTAGCGATCACGTGAAAATGAAACATACACAAAGAAATGGAAAATAATTAAAGAAAGGAAAAAATTAACAAGAATTGGCACATGTATGAACGATGTTGAAAAGAAAAAAGTGTAAAACAAAAAATTACAGAACAGTGAGGGGTGTAGTGGAATGGATTAGTAGGGAAGACAGTCTCCCCCACGACTGGGTGGAAAGGAGGAGACACAAAAAATGGAGTGAGGTTGTCCTAGGGATGACGAGGTGGGATCACTGGTTGAGTGGAGTTCATGGAAAGGTTTCAGTTGTTAGCGGTTGACCAATTGCGTTCTAGTGGGGTCCTCAGGTTTGTGGATAAGCAAGGCCCCGGATGGGAAGGTTTCGGAGACAATGTAAGGTCCCTCCCACAATGTTTGAAACTTGGTCGGTTGAGATACATGTAAGGGGTTCCAATACAACACCTTGTCTCCACATCTAAATGTGACGTTTCGAATCCTAAGATTATGTCATTTTTTGTTGTAGGCCTTGTGGATCTCATTTGAAGACAGGGCCACTAATCGGTTCTCATCTAGCACACTTAAATTGATAAGTCGTTCACGTTGTGCTAGTGGGAGGTCAAGGCCTAAGTCACTGGCGGTAGATAGTGTGTGGAGTTCAGCCTGAATTGGAAGTGTTGGTAACTTTTCGTACACTAACTCATAGGGAGGGTACCCTACAGGGAGTTTCCAAGTGGAGCGATAGGCCCATAGTGCATCGTTGAGTTTGGTACTCCAATCCCTCCTGTATTTGCTGATGGTTCGGGTAAGGATCTTGGTAATCGGCTTGGGGGTGATAGGGTGTTGTAAATTTATGGGTGACCCCCAAGTGTTGCATGAGTTTTCAAAAATGACACCCATGAAATGAGTCCCATTATTTGAAATGAGTGCACGTGGCACTCCAAAAATGTTGACGATTTTTTGTTGGACAAATCATGCGGCGATGATGGAAGAACAGTTGACGACGGCTGTCGCTTCTACCCACTTTGTATAGTAGTCCATAGCTACGATGATGTATGCCTTTCCGTATGACAAGGGAGTGATGGACCCCATGAAGTCGATGCCCCAAATGTCAAAGGGCTCTAGTGGCTAGATCCAATGTTGAGGTCCCTCCAATCATGCTGTCATCCCATCATCTTTTGGGCATCGTTCGCAGGAGCGAGCGAACCATTGTGTGTCCCTAAAAATTATGGGCTAGTAATATCCTGAAAGCAAGATCTTAATGACCGCGCGACATCTAGCATAGTGGCCCCCACAAGGGCCCTCATGAGCATCGTGGAGGATGCGTAGTGTATCATCATCAGGGACGTACCATCGAACCAGGCCATCTGCACATACCTTATAAAGGTGACCATTGATTTCCATGAAACGCTTGGCCTTATGGAGAAACTGTTGTTTCTACCGATGGTTCCACTCCTTTGGCAACTCCTAGGTTGTGAGGTAGGTGAGGATGTGGTTGAATCAAGGGGATTCCTTGGGCACTTGCGGATCGACTACACCTACAAAGAGGAGTTCATCCAAAATTTGATCGAAGAGGGGCTCCTCCTCTTCTATGTCATCCTATCGTAATCGAGACAAGTAGCCAGCCATCACATTCTCGGTCCCCCTCCGGTCTACCATGGTGAGATCAAACTCCTAAAGGATCACCAGCCATCGGATGATGCGGGGGCTCATCATTGGTTTATTCATCAGGAATCGAATAGCACTATGGTCAGTATGCACAAACACCTTGTATCCGAGCACATATTGTCAGAATTTTTCCAATGTAAACACCAGTGCCATCAACTCCTTTTCAGTGGTGGTGTAGTTAAGCTGAGCACCCACAATGCTACGGCTTGCACAGTGGATATAGTATGGACATTTTTGATCATCACATTGTGTAAGCATGGCTCCCAAGGCATAATTAGATACATTCGTCATGATGTGGAAGGGCATGGACCAATTAGGTGCTTGTAGAACTAGAGTTTCTACAAGTTTCTATTTAAGTAATTGGAATGCAAATTCACATTACTTGGTCCAGATGAATGGAGCATCCTTCTTTGTAAGTTCTACCAACGGCTTGGTGATCTTTGAGAAGTTTTCAATGAAGCTCTGGTAGTAACTAGTGTGGCCAAGGAATGATTGAACATCCTTTACGGTGCTTGGTTGGCAGGTGATTCCTTGGATGATCCTGATCTTTTCAGGATCCACACTAATCCCTGTTTGTGAGATGCAATGCCCCAGCACAATGCCTTCTTGGACCATCAAATGGCTTTTCTGCCAATTGAGCCGCAAATTGGTGTTTACACACCATTTCAGAACTTGCTCAAGATGGTCCAAGGCTTGCTCGAACATGGCCCCATAGGTAGAGAAGTCATCCATGAAGATTTCTACCCCATTACCAATTTGTTACTGGAAGATGCTAAGGACAAGGCGTTGGAATGTGGCAGGCGCATTGCATAGGCCAAAAGACTTCTTCTTGTATGCAAAAGTCCCCCATGGACTTGTGAAAGTTGTTTTGGCCTGGTCCTTTGGTGCTATTTGGATTTGGTTATAACCACTATAACGATCCAAAAAGCTGTAATAACGGTGCCCTGCTATGGTGTCCAACACTTGGTCCACAAATAGGAGTGGAAAGTGATCCTTGAAGGTAACCATGTTGAGCAATCGGAAATCAATACAGACCTCCATTTGCCACCTTTCTTCGGCACAATAATGAGTGGGCTAACCCATTCGCTATCGGTAATAGAATAGATGAACCTCGCCTTTTGCAATTGTTCGATTTCATCTTTGACGACCTACTTCAGTTTGGGGTTCAATTGTCTTTGTGGCTATTGTCGTGGCTTCATGGAGGGGTCAATATAGATCCGATGTTGGCAGACCCTAGGATCAACTTTAGTTAACTCAGAATATGACCATGCAAACGCAACATCCCATTTGTTTACCACCTTCAGCAATTTCTTCTTTTGTTCAGGAGCAAGGGTGGCATTGATAATTACTGGCTTTCCATTTCACAAAAATGCATATTCCAAGTGAGCCGGTAAAGATTTGAGCTCCAAGGGCTCTTGTTTGAAGCTTTCAGGGATTTGCAGCTTCCCCCAGTCATCATGGTCATCAATAGTGGAGATCGGTTGATGAACCTCTTCCATTTCATCCATGCTTTTAACGTAGGCTTGTACAAGGCCCTCAGACGGTTCCATGCACAATGCGTTGCTAGTAGGATCAACTATTAGCCACTGGGTGCCCTCTTGGTTGGTGGCTGCTGCATACAAGCACTGTTGAACATGTGATTCCTCGGTACACCGACTACATGCTTGAATGGATATCTGCTTAACGAACCATAACTGCTGCACACAGTTGCACCCTGAGTCACTATACGCGATGCATGGGACACGCTTCTTCTTGATCTTCCCGAAAGAATTTTCCTTTGAAATTTCAAGGGATAGATCTCAGAGTCCTAGTTGTGCGTCCACCGTGCTCAACTAGGCTCTTCCCATGATGATTGGGAAATTCCCCTTGCAGTTCTCCACACGGATGACCAGGAAATCAGCAGGATAGGACCACCCACAAACGGTGGTCATAATGTCCTCCACCAATCCCAAGGGAATGGTGATGGACTGGTCTGCTAAGTCGAGCTGAATGTTGTTCTTCTTTAGCAGGGGCAAGTTCCAGTTCTTATACATGTCATGAGAGATCAAATTGACTCCTGACCCCAAGTCCAAAAGAGATTTTCATGGCTTGTTCCCTACCACCTAATGATAGATGAGGGGGCTTCCCGGATTAGTCAATTTTTGGGGAAGATGACCTGCCTTGATCTAGTCAGTCACAGCATGTGTGAGCATGACCGTCTGGACGTTGGAGTGTGGTTGGCTTGAAGGCTACTCTAGCAGTGGAAAAGTGGAGGCGCTTGGAGGTTCAGAAGCACTGGCCATAGGTGTATGTGAGGGTATGTTCAGATTATTGGGCCGAAAAAAAGACGTTTTCGTGGCTTGGGTTCCTGTCCACTCGGCTGAGGTGCCGATTGTAAGTTAATAGCCCTCGTAGCGTTTCGTTGCTATAGCTATGGCGGTATCTCTCCCTACATCAGTGGAGTAGGTGGCAATTGAGTGGGATGTTGTGGAGGAGTGGCAGGAGAAGGTGATGGAGGATAGAAGAGATGTGGGTTTTCCCCCCTTGGTGATGAAGATTGAGGTCGAAAATATTCTAGGGGGTGGTAATAACTTGGAAAGGCCACATGACTAGAAGAGTCCCATGGAGAGACCGGTTGCTGAACGTAGTACCCATAGGGATCTGGCTGTTTGTAAGGGTACTGCTGCCTTGGAGGTGGCATCCCCCACGCTTGTGGGTGCTACCACTGCTGGAAGTATTCGTAAGGTTGCGGTGGCGCTCCACTTGGATAGTATCCTTGTTGTTGGTGGAACTACCTTGGGTTGCCTTGTGGGTAAGGCAACCTTCAGGGTGTTTGTCTCTTCGCCAAGTGAGGATTCAATGCATATACCCCAGACTCTTAAAGATGTGACACCATAGGACAATATCCCTTAGGATGTTCATATTGGCAGATGCTACATTCATCATCCCTGTCAGTGTTAGAGTCTACAACTTGCTCTACTACAGCGACTTTGCCCTTACCCCTATATTGGGCACGTTCAGCTTCCTTCTTCCTGCGCCGATCATGATTGTTACCTTGTTCTTTAGACTCTTTTGCAATTTTTAGCACACTTTGGAATTTTTCGTCCAAAGAGTCCCACATCTTATCAACCTTTGCCGATATTTCAGATGCAAACTTTTGTAAAGGTAAGGTTTTTCAGTTCACCGTTGCTTTCAGTGGTGGTTCTTCCTCCTCGTCATAGAATCGGACCTCCCTCTTTCTGATGGAGGGATCCAGATTAAATTCTTCTGCACTGTTCTTCTTTCTAAGTTCTCCTTTCTCCTTGGCCACCTGTTCAATGAGGCACTGCAATTGATGGGCCCTTAGCTCTGACAGTCATCCCTGGGAGTACACGCCAAGGGTCTTTCATGTTTCAAAACGGAGCCCATCAATGATGTGGTGAAGCTATGCCCACTGAGAGTAGCCATGACCAAGGCACCGATGTATCAGTGAATAGTATTTGCTCATGGCTACGTCCAAGAGTTCATGATTACCTTGCTTCCATCCTTGGATCTGACGTCTTAGGTTCGCCACTCTGGAGTACGTTTGATACTTGTCATTGAAAATCTCAAGCATCGTACTCCATCTTCTGATTTATTCGGGTTCCAAGGACAAATACCAGTTCTCTGCTTCCTTGATGAGTGTGTGAGGGAACAGCTTCAGCTTCTGCCAATCATTGTCAATGTTCTGCAGGGTGCAGGTGTCATGGAACGCCTGCAGGTGAGTTTGCGGATCACAGTTGTATCTCCCTTCAAATCTGGGGATGTTGTTCTTATCAACGTGCTTGATCCAGCTATCCTTCACGTGCCTGCTAGGGATCTGAATTGCCTCAGCGATCTGGAGCATGCTTCGAGTAGCCAACAATAGCTCATCCGAGTCATAGTCTTGCTAGGGACCATAATGTTTGTGACGATTCCAGCTACCCCTCCTTTCATGATGGCAAGCATTACACGATTGGTCGCATGTTTCCTCATGTTGTTCTTTTTGATCCTTTCGACCATTGTCCTTTCGCTCCTTTCTACCCTGGTCTCGATCAGAGCCTGAGCTTGATGAAGATATAGGAGAGCGAGAGGATGGAGAAGAAGGAGAGGACTCACCACCACTCTGGTGTCGAGCTCCCCGTCTACCCTGATGATGGCCTCGATCATCGTGCCCATCCTTGCTACATGACCCTCCATCCCCTTGAGGATCTCGATCACTTGGAGGCTTGCTCTGGATGTTGGACTGAAGAATCTGCTGCCCCAGGGGAAGTTTGGTCCAATGGGAATCATGAAAAATGGGATCCCCATCGTCCTGCAGCCCTTGCGAGAATAAGGGGTTGCTGAATTGTTTCCCCTTCAGGTGTTCATATCTTTTTGCCTGCTTCTGGTCTCGTGCTCATTGAGCCTCAGTGGGACAATAATCCCGGTAGTCATGGTCCTCCATGACATACTCCACTCCATGGTCCTAGATGCCTAGTCTACCAAGATTGTGAAATAGCATTGCAAGAGCTGATCGATCAGGCGGTAGTACGATGTTGCCCTCCATGTCCCACCATTGTAGATGCTCATCCTAATGTAGGACAAAAGTGAAGTCAGGGACATAATCATCGAGATGCTTGTACACCACCTGACATTCTTGTGGCACTGCTAGGTTGGATACCTCTCGCCTATGAGAAGAAGTCATATTGGATGTTAGATGATCCATTTAATCAGTGTACCTTACGTTTACTTTAATCCGCCTAGCTTGCATAAATGTTACTATCCTGGGTCCATTCCAACGACTTGAATGATAAGGTCACTAAGGTTAAAGGGCACATATAAGACTAATAGTTCCCTGGCAATGGCGCCAATGATGAGCGGCTAGGTACCCCTACACCTAACCATACGAATCACGGGCGTTCACACACGACTTGGTCGAATTTCGTAGACTATAAGCACTTGACATACACCAGATCCTAACTAGCAAAACCTTGGGTTAGAACGATTGTTGTCTTCCTAATCTCACTTGTGATGTTTTGTTTGCGATGGTTAAGTGAGATTAAGGCTAATGATTTTTATAGCTTTTTACTTTATCTTTTGGTGTCTAATTAAAGTATGGAAAGTAAGGAATGAACTATTATCTAATCTATGATTATCCTAATTTGCATTCTAACTATTCCTAGCATAAGTATCCGATCCCATCTTCCAGGCACGTTCTAAGCATCCCCTAAACACTACTGGGTTACTAGACGTTAAGCATCATTGGGCTACCAAGTGTTGGGTTTACATTCGAGATGGTCGTACTTATGGCCTTTACGAACTATAAAGGAGCGATAGCGATTAAAATAACAATAACAGAAACTTAAGTAATTATCAAAGCATAAACATATTAAACTATTGAATGCATTAAATGACTAAGTCCAAATGCTGCAAGGAATGCTTGAAGAGTTCGTCTTTATTGCTGTCACGCCAATGGGCTCAAATACATCAACGCTCGAATAAAGAGCCAGTCACTTTTCTTATACCTATTGCGGGCACTTGGAAAATATTCTATCTCCTGCGAGAACAAATTGCAAGAGCTTCGCTACAATTTACAAAAAAAGGTACCTAAATGAGGCGGAAGGCCCTCTTATTTATAGGCCAAAATAGGCTTCGCGTAAATGGGGCCACGTTGAAGCATGGAAGGCTGTGTTGATGGGGCCACGTCGACGTGGCCCCGTATACGCGGCCTAGTCGATGCATCGACTAATGACACTTCATCAATTATAATTGTACGAAACCTTTGTTCCAGTGTGACGTACTTGGACACACACATGATTGGCAATAAAGATCGAGATTACTCCATCATTGCAGCATTCACTTAGCTTTTAATTACTTTAATTGTTAATTATTTATCATTGTCTTTTAGTTCATATTTCCTTTATTGTCATTTACACTTTCTGTTGATTAACGCGGAATGAGTACGACTTAATCACGAACATTTAAGTATAACTACTTGGTAACCTAGTAGTGTATCTAGGAGTGCTCAAGTAATGTGCACTTGGTAATACCAGAAGTAGTACATGAGGTCTAAGATGCATACGGATGATTAAAGACGGATGCTCATCGCACTTAGGGTTAGCATAGATTTCATTCTCCATTGTTCATTAGCTTAATTAAGATTGTTCCCCATCGTCTTTAGGAGTAGTATTAGTTTGGGATCCCATCATTTACCTCACTTTGGACTAAACCATACGTGACAAAGCAAATACTAGTCCAGGTGGGAAGACAGCGAACTGCGATCAACGTGTAACTATTTATATACCACAACTAGTCCATCTGCGAAGTTTGATGGGATCGTGCGTATACGCTCGTATTCGTATGGTTGAGTGTAGGGGTACCTTGCCACTCATCACCATAGATTTCATTAACTCACGTGGGAAGACAACGATGTTGAACTTGAACTAGTTATTAGCATACTCACATTGCCTTATCCACGAATTACAATCTGGTTGTGCATGAACACTTATGACTTGTATGGTTGGGTGTTGGATTACTTCACCGCTCATCAATTGGACAATACAAAAGAAACATGAGCAACAAATCACTGTGGCAAAAATGCAAATGTGTAGATAGATGTTGAATGTTACCAGAAGATATAAAAGTACATTATATAAACATTTAGAGGAAGACTTGAAGTGACTTATATTTTAGATAAGTTACAAGAATAGTGACTTAGATGGTTTGGACATATGCAAAGAAGATTAGACAATGAACCTATAAAAAATGGTTGCTACATCATTGTTTTAGGAAAGCCATCAAAAGGAAGTCCAACAAGGACATGAAAACAACAATTAAAGATGATTTGTAGAAACTACAAATAAACAAAGATCTATCTCTTCATATAGGGGAATATGATGAAAAAGAACTCACATAGTCAAATCCATTTTGTTAGGACAAGCTTAGGATGATGATGTGGTCCTTGAGGATGTTGAAACTTGAAACACTTTGACTATAGGAACACCCTAGCATATATAGCCAATACAAAACTTTTGTAGAACTTAAACAGAACTTTATAACTTAGCATTGCAGGTTAGAATCAAATGCATGACTCAATGTTTTCATACTTAAAAGTCATATTAATTATGCTAGACATTGAAGACTTCAAAAAGGAATTGAAGCCTGAGCCTTGCTACACTATAGGAATTACCTACATCAAGGGGGAGGGGGATGTTAGACCCTTTATAAATTAGTGATGTTTAGAATTACCTAAATCATTTGCCTAGTGGTAAGACACTTGATTTGGTAGCTTTGGGTCATGGGTTCGATTCTAATGGGCAACGTTGAGTTACATAAAGTTCTAATTGGATTAGGGACTATCATTTGGAGTAATGGTAAGATGTTCATTTTTAAAGTTGAAGACCAGAGTTTGAGCCTAGGCACAACCACTCAAAGAGATTAGGCTTTTGCTTCTCTATCAACCCTCATAGTAACCGGCTTAACAAGATGAGCATTGTAGCTCCAAATAATGATCCTTAAGACAAGGATAACATGATAATGATGGAAATTACCTAAATCTGTGGAGCTTGCCTACCTTTCTCATATCTGTCAAAAGATGGAATAAAAGACGAAGTTCCTTCATCTGCACTGTTGCCCAAACGTCCATGCTTCAATTCAGCGAGTTAAATTCACACGTAGTCCTACATCCTCCAAAAGGTTTCATCAAACAAGGCATATTTCCACACTTCAATTTTCCTCCTCGAGGTATTTCGTGCCAGGCGTTTGTCTGCTTCAAGTAACTGTGAATTCATACTTTCCTTACGCAGTGAATGCTTTGTTTCCAATCCGATTTAATTCACCTAAATGTTTTTCTTATGTTTCCACAGAATTTGGCTGCCAGTTTCAACAAAACTCAGCGAAGATGTCAGCGAAATACGTGATTCCTGCGGTGTTGGGATCGTTCGCGATCTCGTGGGTTTTCTATGATCTGGCTGCGCACAAAAAAATCTTCGGAGGTATCGGTCCTTCATTAAATTGTCTCATTTTCTATTTCTCATTTCGTTCAGCAGGTGGACGACTTTCATATTCAAACGCTAGGGTTTTGTAAGGTTGCCCTAAATGATATCGATGCTCCAAGAAGTAAGGCTAGCAAACATTTTGTTAATTTTTTAATTGCTCTAACGACATATTTTTTATACATCTCTGGTAATGTGATTCGGTCTTGAAGATTAATCTTTTGTTTTTGTTTTAGGGTTTTCCCTTTGGCTGTGTTATGGCTTTGCATTTTCAGATGTTTTATGTATGTAGTTATTTATTTTTGATTTCAAGACAATGCATGTGTAGAATTATAGCTGTGACTTAACGGTTCATTTGTAAAATTCCTTGTCTGATTGAACCGCATTGGTGCTGTTGTTTGATAACTTGTAGCAATGCTATTCTCTGTGTCAGCTAACTTATTTTACTATATTTGTTTCCATAAGCTGCCTAAATTACAAAACTTATTTGAAGCCAACAATGATAAACCTGTATAGTAAAAGGTGAGTGTAATATCTTTAAACTGTACTTTTCTTTCAACCATTTTCTTTGAAAAGCAACTTGAACATTCCTATTAATGTTTTTGTGAACTAGCAAGTCTCACTTGGTAGCAGGTGTGCAATAGCTTGCCTAGGAGCAACTGGCCAACAACAACAGCCAGTAAGTACCCGAGTTTTTCTTTTGTCCAACCAAAGATCATACGTTTGAGATGGGTAAATGATGCAGAAGTGTTTTGTTTATTCTGATGAATCAATACACCGTAATTTTAAAATATCTACTATTTTACACAATGACTGTAACGATGGAAAGATTAAACAGTACAGTCTGTATAAATTATAATAGAGTAAGCTACAGTTAATTATCTGTGTAGAAATGTGAAGGTTTATATAAGTTTAGGCTACATATGTGAAATAATTTTAGTCATCAAAGATTTGGATGTGCACTTAACCAGATGTAACTTGCAGTGTCTTGAAATTTATCGCATTGTAGAAATTTGCTGTGTGCTAGACCACACAATCTGAAGGTACACAAGCCATCATTATTTGCAGCAAAAGTTACAGGAGTGGCCATGCAAATAGTGATGTAATTATAGTGTTTTTCAATTAGAGAACATCCGTTTGATAAACTGTTCTTGTTCTTAAGGGTTTGCAATTTTTGGAATCAGGTGTCTAGTAAGACAAAGTGTTCCAAAAATGCTTTAATCATGGAACAAAGAAAGCCACGTGAAAACTATAAATTAAACAGACATCCAAATTTTAACAATTGTTGCCAAACTTGGACTCTGGGAAAAGTTGTGCAGCATGCTGAAACTTTGACCTGGGAGACAGACAGTTAAACTCAGCAAACTTGTTTAAAAATCATTCAAATTTTGAAATAATAATTATAAACGTTAGAAAATCTTTGTCTAGTCTTAATTTATTAAACTCAGGAGTCAGAATCTCTGAAACTCAGCAAGCCTGTGCAAATTTGGACTCACCAAAGGTTTGCAACTTTCTGGGGAGTTTGGCAACAGTGATTTCAACTGTATTACAATAGCAAGTTTTTTAGTGTGCTAGTTTTTAATGCACATTTAGATGTATCTTCCTGAAATATTGGTACCTCAGCTGAGGATCATGTAAGAGTAGAATTCTGTTAGTTTGACTCCGTGATGTTTTCTCAGAAATGACACAACATAGTAATGATGAATTTACAAGTAAACAGGGCACATTTTGATATATTAAAGGGGATGCTGTAGTTGATTGAGATTATTTGTTTCTATATTACAGATTTTAAAAAATTCCTGTTTGAGCATTTTACACTTATATGTTTTATCCACTGTGCTAAAATCAGGTCTGAACTTCTGCTGTGTGGCTTTTGCATGTCAATTAACAGTCTTATTATCGACTTGTCTTGTTTAGAATCAACCACTGTTTTTTAATCAGTCTGTACTAAATATTTTGTTGTTTTGTAATTGAAGTGCATTGTTGTTTACTTCCACGTAATGTTTTTCCCCCTATGTAGAATTATGACTATATTTTGAAGAAGTGATGGTTCTTACTTGAACCCTAATATAAGCTAGTATCTTATTTTAAGCCCTAGTTAATTCGCTACAGTATGCTTTATTTTCAAGGTATCTAACTATTGAATGAAATTTGTGCCAGTCAAGGTCGTGAAAGCATCTTACAATATGAGCTAATCAATGATTCATTGCAGCTGTCGGCATGCCTACCAAAATAACCCTTAATTAGCTCCTAAGAAAGTCCACTTTTCAGATCATTTGCCTCTGCAGCCATTCTGCAACTTGTTGAACTGCAGTATCTTAACCCATCAACTCGTTTTTCAGATCACTTATATCATTCCCACCAACTGCTAATCCAAATTGTACTTAGCTGGATTCTAAGTTCAAGTCTATAACCATTTAGAAGGTTCAAAACAACAACAGGTTCATCCAAAGTGATTTGGATTCTTGTTCTTCCATATGTGTCCCACCAATGTGCAGTGAGAGGCATATTACTATATATGTGATCCACTGAAATACATATATTAAGCAAGCTTTCTAAAACTTCACACTGATAGGCATATGAAAATATTTTCTTTTTCCAAATGTATAGATATGACATGGTTGTTTGGAACCCACAAGCTTTCCTTGGAAAAATTGTTTTCAGGCTGAAGTTAAAAGCCATGATAAAAAATTCAACAATGAAAGGATTTCAATTAATATTTGTCAGTCTTTACCAAGATAATATTGCAAGTTATTAAAAGGTCTTTGCAGTCAGTTGTACATACGAGAAATAAATTGATGCCATTCTCTCATATACTCTGCATCGCTTATTATATTGATTAGGGAAAATTACTTTTTTGAGTGAGTTGTCACTTGGTAACCCTTATCAGGGGCAGTAGCAAATTTAGAGGATTCAAAATTCAAACACCCGTACCTGCTTTCTTACATTATATGTGAAGTCTTAGCTGCATATAGAGTATCAGAATCCTACAATTCTTTAGACTTACATTGCATGAATGAAGCGGGCACGATTTTGATATCTCTCATCTTAGGCAATGTATGGTATTACAAGCTTGCTAGCTGCAAACCAAGCCTGTCTCTTTTTAACCAATTTGTAACTTAGTATCAATGCCTACCATTAAGTTCTGCACGACAATGACATTGGCAGTTTCCTCCTCACAAGCAAATTTCCATTTGAGAACAAAACATTTTAAATAAAACATTTCAAGCAAATAAAATTTGCCACGGGATATTGGTCTCCTGGCCAAAATTAGACAAACCTATTTACTTTCATGACAATCGGTAGGGTCGTTCAAGCTTCCAATTTCGTATTTAAATTTGTGACCTTATTGGTGAGTGAAGTTTCTGTATGTCAAAATAAAGGATACGTTGCATGTATCTCGATACATAAGAGTAGTGTAATACTTAAAGGTAGTGTAGTCCGTCTATTCTGTCTGCACCGAATGCCTTTTAAATAATAATAATAATAATAATTGAAAGTCCATATCTGTAACGGTTGTACAAAGTATTATGGCCCAAGAAATGGTGCATAAACTATATATGTCAGGCTTTTTTCTCAAGTCTTTGGATAATCAATTTTATGTCCTTGTGGTGAGAAGTTTTTTATTTTGGATTTAATGGCAGATGTTCACTTGGGTGTTTAAGTATTGCAAATTTGGTATGTCTGTGTGGTTGATTTGTAAATCCACTTTTCTAAACTCGACTGAGGTTTCATTTTATTGTGGCTATAGAGAGAGCTTTTTTTACACCTGAATTTTCTTATATCGCTTGAGAAACCTGTGGTCGATTCAGATTGTTCCTGAAAAAGACAAAAAGAAATTCCTATGGGCATCTAATTTATACATAAAATTCCAGGGACCGTACCACACACGGTTGCAGATAAGGGATGGTGGGAAGAAACAGACAAGAAATTTCAAGCATGGCCTAGGGAAGCTGGCCCTCCTGTGGTTATGAATCCAATTAGTAGGCAGAACTTTATTGTGAAGACACCACCATCATCTGAATAATTTAAGCCATTGAAAACTTCATGTGCATGGACTATTGATGACAACCTGTAGTTGCTTTTTAAGTTGTAGACTTTGCGTGAATCGAGTGTCATTTTTCATTTTACAGAGAAAATGTTATGCATTTCGTGCCTTGCATCTCTTTTCTCAGCTATGTGCCATTTTTGCTTTCCAAAACAATTTCTAATTTTTGTGACAGGTGCTATCATAATAAAGTTAGCCTGGCATGCTTAATGATTGTTAATACCTTTCCCCCGGGTAAATATCATATTAACATTTTACGATAATGATTTTTTTAGCATTTTGCAGCTGACTCCATTTTGTTGGAGATGATGATGGTTTTTTATTATTGTAGTTAGTGCGCTTTCATCGTTTAGGTCTTTGTCATGCTTTTTCATACAGCGCAGCTACCCTGGATAATTTTCATATTGGTTTTTCTTCATTTAATTTTACTGTTTTATTTGGGACAAGGAAAGCATTGTTACCAATGACAGTTTATATTGAAAATTACATCCTCCGGTTTTCTTCCTAGTGGGTACATAACAAGGCAACTGGCTATATGTCAAGGTATTTCTACAAATCGTAACCAACGAAATGAAGCAAGAACTGCACCATACTAATCGAAATGTGAACATTAACTTTGTAAGAGAGAATAATTGGACACTGTTCTTCAATGATGGAGGTAATGCTGAAAAACAAAAGAAAACACCGGAATAGTAGAAACAGGAATAAGGTGTTCTACTATTCTATTAAAATTAGAAAAATGAATTATGTCAAAGAGCACAATATTAGCAAAGGTATTATCCTTGAAGAGCAGTATAGACAAAAATGATATTCTTTAAAAATGGAAAGAGAAGCAAATACGCAAAAATATCATAGAGAAGAGAGGCCATGTCAAAGCAGTCATGTTGCTGATGACAATGGAAGACTAATTACAGATGAGCTAATAATTAAGAAAGACTAACACCATAAACTCTTGTGTCACTATTGCAACAAATGGCGATGCCTATAAAATGCTAAAATTGCTGGCTACTGCCTTATATCATTGCTTCTAATAACACTGATTGGTATGTACTGTTCAAGTAGTGATGAAAAATTGTATAGCAATCCAGTGCATAAAGTAGCATTAGCTCATACAAGGATGAAAAATTGTGTAGCAATCTAGTTCATTAAGTAGCATCCGCTCACACGGATGAAAAATTGTGTAAAAAATCCAGTGCATAAAGTAGCATCAGCTCACACGGGGATGAAAAATTGTGTAAAAATGCGGTGCATAAAGTGGCATGACCTCACTTGGGTGTGAACTAAAGCGTTTCCGCGAAACGCACACTTAGGGAAGTAGTATGGCCTTAGCATCAAATTTTAGAGCTATTTCAGGTGAAATCTAAAGGAATTCTAACGTATTTGCAAGTCTCTATCAAATGCTAATAAAGTTAAAAGGAGTAAAAGGAGTGTGGGCTATGTGTCAAAGAAAAAGTTATAGGCTATGTTCTTCTAGATTACCAAGTACTTTGAGATATATGAATTGACAAAAGATGAGACAATTAGACCAAAGGTGTTTCTTTATTTAGAGATCAATTAATGCTTTGGAATTAATGTCCATAGCTTGAAGGTCAAAATTGGTACATTGTGAACAAAATAAATCATTGTAAAATGTATTAAAAAGGATATCATGGAAAGTGATATGAGATGTCACTAATACACATTTGATAGAGAAAAGGGGAAGGTTACATAACATGTGACATAGGATAACATCTTTACATCACTTTTGCAAAGCAAACAAAGTGGTGTGATATCTAAAGTGAGATGTCAATTTTAGATGTCACTTTTGAAAAAAAAAATATGAAGTTAATGCCAAGGATTAACATAATACTAAATTTTGCTAATTTATAGAATTAAACAATAACTTGGGAAGTGATGAGACATGTCACTTTTGATGTCAATTATATAATATGATCTAAACTTACACTAATGAAGGTACTTAAGTAGGATCTAAACTTCAAGGATGATGCACAACTATAGAGGATGGTACAACAAATTAAATATTGGCCAAATACTAGTAGAACTAATCATAGTATAGGCAAGCATGGATTGAAATGGAAAAATTGAATGACCATTGATTTATGAAATTCTAAGAAGACCACTATTAAAATTCCAAATAGTTAAAGCTTTGTCCAAACTATCCAAAAGGTCAACATAATGGATTTTTTAGAGGAATTAATACCATATAAAAAAATCCAACATTTAAGTAATCAACACACGCTATTATTAATAGGAATGCTTTCAGTCGAGCAAGGAGCCTCAGACTGAGATCTCTCTATTACAACTATCCGCAGGAATGCTTGTAAAAGGAGCACAACGCATCACTTCTACGATTTCTCTGCTAGATTACACACTTTCATACCAGGAATGCTTTACAAGGAGCACAGCGCATCACTTGCAGATTTCTCTGATATGGAAATACAGACAGAATGGAAATGCATAAGAGAAAGGGAAGGACTCCGAAGGACTGACTTGCAAACAGAAGGACTGACACTTGCAGAATGAAACTACTAGATAGCTCTTTCTTTCTTGCGGTGCTTGAGGAAGAGGTAAGGGTTCCTTTTTATAGGAAGAGGAAAGCCCTTCCTGTACATTCTTGGTGTTATCCAGCTCAGACCGCATTAGGTTATAATGCCTTACACCTCATCGGATGCTGTACAAGGGGATGAGATGGAATCTTACTTTTAGTTAGTGGATTATTTTTACTGTTCACCATCACTTGTGTCGGAATCATCATTATGGCGTGGTGTGGTAGGTACCTCGGATACCTCATCTTCTGAATCGGATGAATCAGGATGGAAGGAGATGACCGGACCAGGATTATGCCAACGCACTCGCCAGTGTCCACCTTCTCTTTGTAGTAGTTGAAAAGCAGGATCAAAATTATAGGGTTCAAGTGTAGTGGGAACCCGATGATTAGCTTCACAAAAGGTAATAATTTCATGTGCCGTGGCGGTCAGAACATCTTGGTACCAAGCGAGGGTCCATGGATTTTGCCAGTCGGTTCTTAGGATATGGGAACAACGAGGAACGGAACAAGGCTCTGATACCATATCCTGTGTGCCCCGCTCTTTTTCCCCGGGGGGTGTGACTATGTGTTCATCGATTGCTGTTCATCTGGTGTTGAAGGACCGATACGTGGAGACAGCACGGACAGATCGCCGAAAGTAAGTCGCGCATCGCTTAGCCGAGGTCAGGCGTTAGAGTCAGCCGCGCCGTGAGGCAGTCCCCAACCACGTTCCTCGCAACACATCCGCAGCAATGGCAGATGCATCGCAAATGACGGGTAATGCTTACTTCACCCGAATTTCCGAATATTGTTCTACATCTAAGGGTAGTAGTCCTTTACCTGTTCCTAAGCGAACAGAAATATATGATAAATCGTGTTTACAGTTAGTCGAGTCTTGGAAAGAAATGCATTATTCTGAGTGTGATTTAGAAATATCCGGTAGTGGTCTACGCCCCGTTGCCCTTTCATTCTTTACAGAACCAGAGGTAGCAACTTGGATTAAAAATGGTTTTCATTATATACATTTAGCTGAATTAGCTATAGTCTTGCACCCTCATTTTAATTATCGTCTACAAGCTCCTTACTGGATAGCGGTTATAGATCGTAGATTTAAAACTTTCGAAGAAGCCATTATTACTCAGGCAAAAGGGACCTTAGCCTCAGACGCTGTGATCGTTACTATTCCAAACTTCACCTTATCTCTACACGATCCACATCTGTATAAATCCTTAATGATCATCGTTTACCTGCCCGTTGATATGCTTCCTAGATCTATTTACGCAACTATTTCCACTAGATTAATGTTTAAAGTGTTTAATAGTACTGCTATAAAAACCTTGTATCCTTACAACCAACAAAAGGTTCAAGTAGGATCCAACGATATCGAATATGGAGTAGAGATCGATACTGAGGATCTTCCGATCCATCATCAATACCCCGATCTGACCAACATGATTGATTATTATTTTCGCTTAGAAAAGAAACGGGGTTTACCGACAAAACGCCGTTATAAAGTCAATCTGTTACCTCCTAAATTCACTGATATTGATCCTCTGGATCATCTACATAAAAAATCAAAGCCAAAGCTGTTCCAAAAACCTTTAACAATCCATGAACAACCACCAATACCTAAGCCAGAGGAAAAACCAGATCTAGCACTCTTACAAAATACCATCCTAGCCTTACAAGCCCAACTTTCCCAATCCATAAGAAAATCTGATACCTTGCATCTAGAGATGGAAAGATTGAAGAAAAAGGAAAAGGCAAAAATTATAGAAGTTGATCCTGATAGTTCAGATGATGATTCTATCGTATCTTCTGTAAAATCTACGCTTTTTCAGAAATCTTCAGGAGATCCTTCCTGCCAACACAGGATACTCAAAGAAATAGGTAGTAAGTACCACTGTACAGAATGTGATGCTTTATTAAAAACATGTAGTATAGAAATGAATACTTTGTCTGACAATACATTTACACAACACCAAGAACGTCTTGCGTCTGCTGAAAAAGCTCAACGCAAACATGAATTTGTCCAAACAGCTGTAGAAGGGGAACCTTCTGAGCACGTTTATACATTACATACAAAGAAAGCATCTGAAAAACCATCCGATACGATTTGTATGCTTAACTGGACAAATACAACTCTAAATGATCTGGTGTATAGTAATAGAACTCAGATGAGTGTTCTTGAACGTATGTATAATTTAAATTTAAATACAGATTTAAATTCCGGTTTAATTTATAGAAAATTAGAACGTCTAGCAGGCTCTAGTAGTACACCTATAGCAAAAGTCAAGCCAACTGCTCCTCCAATTCCATCTTCAGCCTCTGAATTCTCTTTTCAGTTCCCAGGATCACCTCCTGCGGTAACCTTAAAAGACATAGAAGAATTCAAACAAAAACAAAGAGAGAATAGAAGTAGAAAAGGAAAATTTATCTCAATGAATGAGGGCCATTCTAATCATCAATCAGAACAAGGATCTCCTCAACATCCTCTCTCTGAACTAGCTGATGAACACATAGAGGAAGCCGTCTTACTAGCCCGTACAGGTGAACAAGTCCAAGAAGCCACGGATGCCATGTTAACCCAGTCCAGAAAAGCTGGAGACATTCAACCTAAGTTTAACATGGATAACAAGGATCTAAAAGAACGTCAGGATGTCTTAGATGCCATCCAATCGTATTTAACAATCCAAATAGATTTTGCCAAAAAGTCCACATTACAAGCCATAGTAAATGCCACTTATAACTTCCAAGGCAACTTGCGAAGATGGTGGAGTCATATTCCAACAGCCATTAAAACCAGGTTGATTACACAACCAACAGTAATTTTCTTAAACGCTATTATCAAAGAGTTTATTGGTTTTAAAGCCAATCTAGTTGATGTTTACCGAGACCGCTTTTTCAAAGCACGATTACATAAAATTCAGCAGTTATCAGGATTCCTTGATGCTATGGAATCTTGGTATTACTATGGTAAACTCACACATGAAGTAGCTGCTAAAGAACATCTGTTTGGATGTCTTCCTCAACCTTTCTGTAATACTTACATGGCTGAACTTAAAAAGCAAAATCTTTGTGTAGCAAACATGAGCTTCGGACAAATTAGACAATTCTTAGAACAGACCAATAGAGAGTTGTGTTATACACAAGAAACACAACAATTAGTTAAACGATTAAACAATCGATTAGGTAAGAATTTTTGTTTAGAATTGTGTCCTGAAGAAAAATACAAAAACAAAGAAAAACAACAAAAAACTCAAAAAATATGTAAATCTTGCAAAGGATCATCTTCACGATCCAAACCAAAGAAACAATGGCGAAGAAAACAATCGTCACCACCACCTCGTAGGCATGTACGTAAATATCCTGGATTCTTTCGTAGACGTCCCCGTAGGATGTCACCAAAAAATATTAAGTGCTTTATTTGTGGAGGTCCTCATCTGGCAACCAACTGTCCCAATAAAGATAAAGACAAGAAAAAGGTTCATTTTATTACAAAGCATAATATAAAGGAAACACACTTTGAGTGGATATCTGATCCCGAGGACATAGAAATCCCCTATAATCCTCAAAGTGATATATGTCCGTCATCACCCTCTGAAGCAGAACATAGTGAGGATGACTATTGGGTACAATATAATCAACAACAACCGTTAGCAGATGATCCCATAGATCCATCCGATTCCTCCGACGGAGATATATATTATTGTAATATGAATCGTGGTTCCACGTCACGACCTACACAACAAAATAAAGAATTAATTAGAATCCAAGAACAATTAGTATTAGTAAAAATACAACTAGAGAAACTAAAAACAAAATTAAAAAGGACTCCTCTAGAGGATTTAACTGTTTATATACAGCTAGATAAACAAGTAACAGAGAAAAAAGCCGAAGTAAAAGCATTAAGAAAACTAGAAAAAGAACTTCATGCTAGTTACGACAGTCAACCATTAACAACCGAATCAGAACAACAAGAAGAGCTTGAAGAATGGTTGCAACAAGAAGAAGAACAAATGCCATCTCAAAAAAAAGGGTTGGAGAAACATCAAATCAGATTATTACGTATTAACCAACTCAAACTCTTCCTAACAAAAGCTAGCAAAGAATTAGAATCTTTGGAAGAAGAAGAAGAGAAATATCAACAACAAGCTTATGAAGCTGAAATATCTCAAATACATATAATTAGGATTAATCAGAATCAACATCGACAGGTACAAACTCCCCTTTGTACTTTTTGGATTAAACTAAAAGGATTTAAACCCTATCCCATCGATGCCTTAATAGATTCTGGTGCAGAAGTCAGCTTGGCAAACGAAGCTATCATTCCTTCTTTCTTATGGAAACCCAGGGAGAAATTAATTGTCAGTTTTAACAAAACGGCAACAACTGTCAACCGGGTATTTTCTCTTCCAATACTTTTACCTAATTCTGAACGCTTAGAATTACAAGTTAATGCTATCAACTGGCTTTCTTATGATATGGTTATAGGAGTCGACAACCTAGCAATTCTCGAGCCATACACCATCCATACTAATTTTGTTACATTAGGAAATCATAAATTTACTAGAACATTTACTCCAGTAAATAGGTTTACCCATACAAAGTATAAGGTGCCAAAAACGCAATGGCTTATTAACCACATCCAATCTCACAAAGAGGTCTTTGCACAATTACGCACTAAACTCCTCACTGTTGCGAGCGATGATCCAACAGCCTTTCGACATAAGAAACAACATTGGTGTCGTATTGAGTTATTGGATGGAATCCAACCACAGTCAAAAGCTCATCATATTGGGATGTCCCCACAATTAAAAGAAGAATGTGCCCAGGAAATAAAACAGCTCCTAGAGAAAAAAATGATCCAACCTAGTACTAGCATGTTTTCCTGTGCTGCCTTCTATGTCAACAAGCGTGCTGAACTAACAAGGGGAAAGAAGCGGTTAGTAGTTAATTACAAACCACTTAATGCTATTATTAAATCAGTACAACATCCGATCCCTAGTAAAGATGATCTTTTCCAACGCCTGCAAGGAACTCATATTTATTCAAAATTTGATTTGAAAAGTGGTTTTTGGCAAATCCAAATAGTCAATGAAGATCGCTGGAAAACCGCCTTTACCGTACCTCAGGGTCTATACGAATGGACTGTTCTACCTTTTGGTATTAAAACAGCCCCATCTATTTTCCAGTCTTGTATGGATCATATCTTTAAAGAATATCCGTTCATACTAGTATATATAGATGATATTTTAGTTATGTCAAAAACGGTAGAAGAACACCAACAGCATCTCAACACCTTATATGAATTACTTGATCAAAATGGTCTTGTACTTTCTCCATCTGAGAAGAAGATGCAAATTGCAGTTGATGAAGTAAATTTTCTAGGCGTAGTAATTAAAGACGGACATATTAGTCTGCAACAACATATCTTAACCGATATTAAACATTTTCCTGATATCATAACAGACAAAACACAATTACAAAGATTTCTAGGGTGTTTAAATTATCTGTCGGGGTTTTACAAAGATCTTGCCAAAGATCGAAAAATTTTAAACCAACAGCTAACAAACAACCCTCAACCATGGAGCCAACATCATACTGATGCAGTCCAGAGACTAAAAGATCAATGTACTAAACTTCCATATTTACGATTACCAACCAATGGAACCTTGATCTTAGAAACTGATGCATCTGAAGAATTTTGGGGAGCGGTCTTAAAAGAAGAAATACATTGTATGACCTATATCTGCAGATATGCTAGTGGTAAGTTTATTTCTGCAGAAATGAATTATCATTCCACACATAAAGAGCTCCTTGCGATTATCCGTGGTATCGAAAAGTTTCGTCTGTTCCTACAAGAACAGGAATTTATTATTAGATCTGACTTAAAATATTTTGATAAATACTTACAAACAAAACATTTAAATAAAGTTGCCCATACACGACTCATTCGATGGTCTTTATTTCTGGCTAATTTTACATATAGAACCCAATATATTAGTTGATTATATAAATGAAGAAATGAAAGGGAGGTAATGTCAAGCTTAGAGCATGTATTGCAATGCAAAGACGTGAATGCTTAATACCCCATACTTAGTTTCTAATGGAAAGCCATTGAGGAAATAACTTATCAAGCATTAAAGTAGAAATTGTGAAATTGTTAAAATTTCAAAAATCATCAATAAAGCTCCGAGCTTTCCAAGTGTCTTATGGCAATAGAGCCTAAGATAATTATACCTTTGGGGTAAAAATTCTAGTTTATAAAAGGAGTATCTTTCCAGTAATAATTACCTCTAAGCTTATCCACTTAGATACACTTATGACAAAAGATTTTTTTAATGCTTTATACCAGATAAGCACTTTACCATCCACTTAGCACATAAGGCAATACCATGCTTGTAACAATTCATTAAGCTTAAGCTACCATCCTCTTTGTGATAAGTGCAAATATCTTAGAAAACATGACAAAAACCTTTCCTAGTATGGCTATTACTTTAAAAGAAATTTCATCCAAGTTGTTCAATGTAATGATATGCAAGAGTATTAGGAGATCAATTCGAGGAATAATACACATGAGTTGCTTGGATGATGATATGCTTCCAAACAATAAATTTTCCAAACATTGAGAGCTTCTTATCCTTCCACATATAAGTTTTTTGTCAATCTTCTTAACTATATGATTCTGATAAAGTTTTTGAAAATTTGATAAAGAAAAAAGGAATGCCTAACAACTTCAAGACATCCACTTTTTCCAAAAAACACCAAGATTTTGAGAAAGCCCAATCCTAAAACCTCTTATTGTAGAAAGTAGAGGATTTTGAGCAATTAATCTGAGAGCTAGAATGTTTGTAATAATAATCAACATGATAAAAAGGATGACTGCAATAGTTTGTCATTTGTTATCATAACTAGAAAATGCATATTTAATAATGCATGAGAATTTTTCTTACTAAAGATATCTTAAGGCAAATTGAATTCTTGATCCTTCTAAATAAGGTAACATAAAAAATTTACAGTAAGGATGAAGAGATAGGATGCAAGAGGATAACCTTTCTTGAGTGAGTATTCAAGTTTTAAACTATTAACAATGCTAACATTTATAGTCACTAGTGCATTAGCTACAACAAAAAGAGTCTAAACCATTCTAATAAGTTTAATTTAAAAACCATATTTGCAAAGACAAACATTAATATGATAGCTCCACATCTCCTCAACATGCATAAATGGAGAAAGTAGTAGAAGTGAGAACTTGTGTGATCTAGTTATTGAGACAATAAAAGGTACATGACTAATTATGTAAAACAACAAAAAGAAAAATAATTTATGTTACTACTGATGGAGCAACACGCATACTTTTGTATAGGTCTATGTATTGTTCTACAAAGTACAGAACACTTGAATACTAGCTCCAGGAAAGTTCCAAGTAGAAATAACACACTTGATGTACCAATGTTGCCCTAATGTTGTTTAGCATCCTAAGGAATTCCCTTAGGTCTAATGGATTTGGGGTGGAACTCTTGGGGAATACAGCTCTAAACAAGGAAGGCATCCTTAGAAGGAAGCATGCAGTGCAACAACTTCTTAACAAGAGCAAATACACCTCAAAGAGAACTTCGAAACTCCAAATGAGGACTTAGCAAATAAGTACATAAGCAACCCTATAGATGTCATCCGTGGAAGGTGAGACAATGTATTTACAAGGGGCACCTCACCCCTAGACCCCTCACAATCTGGTACAAGGTTTAGCAAAGCATCACATCAAAACTATTTAATCTTGGTTGCCTACATATTTGTGACCATCACAGAATCAGGGCCATGTAGTTCTCTAAGTGATGTTAGTATGAAGAGGACTTAGAGGGGGATGCAATAGGAGGCAGTCCTACTGATGGCTTAGTACCGCCAAGCCTGGATGGGTTTTCTAACACTTGAGTGCAACTCAAGGGCACATCAGAGTGTTCCATGGTCCCTAAATCATGGGGAGAGACCTGAAGAACCTCCATCCTGGGACCTCTCTCATAATCCTCCCCTGCATAAAAGAAGTGATGTCCTCAGAGCATAGCCTAGGATAAGCTTCAAGAGTACACTTCAAATATGGGTTTGGAGCTCCATCAATTTTGGGGAGTCCATCAACTCAATTGACGTTAGGCTTGAAGGAAGGTACCAACCCCAACACCTGATATGTCTTTCCATCCAAGGCCTTGTGTGAAATGCAAGGGGTACTTGGAGGAATCCAAAACTTTCCCTACTCTGTGACAAGAGGGACAAGTCCAACCCAAAGGGCCAACATCTCTAAGGCATCCCCAAGATCCGTTCTTTATCAGGTCTAGAGACTTGTCTTCTTGCATAGACCCATACCTATGCAAGAAGATGTGCTCTTCTTTAGTCTAGTCGAGTCTCATCCTAAATGGCTTCTTGGAACCCATCGATTCTTCCTTTTTTTGTCATCGATTTTGAAGGCTCACCAACACCACTTTCAACCCTGGTGATGGACTTGGGAAATTGTATTCAAAAGAGAGAACATGCTCCAAAAGAGCCATGTCTTCATAAGAAACTCAAGCTTGCTAGAACCCTAGGTTTTACTCTTGGCATCAAGACCCATGGGATCTTGCTAATTGATGAGCGACGAGGTAGCCCTACGCTCAACCATACGAATCACAAGCGTTCATGCATGATTTGATCGAATTCCGTGGATGGGACTAGTTGTGGTATCTAGATCGTTATGCTTTGATCATAGTTTGCTGTCTACCCACTTGGACTAGTGGTAGCTTTGTCATGTATGGTTTAGTCCAAAGTGAGGCATATGATGTTGTCTAATTCTATGCTACTTCTAATGATGACAAAGAGATGAATTAATTAAGCTACTGAACAATGGAGAGTAAAATCTAAGCTAGTCTACATGTGATGAGTATCTACTCTTAATCATTCGTACATGCCTTGGACTTCATGAGACTACTTTTGGGATTTCCAAGCATATGTCATTGGGTGTGTGAAATGATACATTACTAGATTACCAAGTACTTACACTTAAGTTCTTGTGACTTAAGGTGTACGCATTCCGCTTAATGACAGGAATAGTAAATAGCAATAAATGGAAATGTTAACTAAAGGAAACAATAAATAATTAACAATTAAAAGAAATAATAATCTAAGTGGATTTTGTAATAATGGGAGTAATCTCGATCTTTATTTCTAGTCATGTAACATGTCCAAGTATGTCACACTCAAACAAAGGTGTTGTACGATTATAAACATCACACTGTGGGCATGTAGTGGGAATAACAAAACTCTAAGAAAGACTATCAAAAATTGAGAACTAAAACTATCTTCTCTATTATTGTCATGTTGTCTCAACTATGCACCCAAGTGTTGTATTTATAGACTAGTATAGAGGAGATGATATTGGATATTCGACATTGCTTCCTAGCTCCGATACCGAGGCTGATAGATTCATGACTCATCATACCCCCATGACTGAATGAAAACTCATCCTCAAGTTAAACAAAATGAGAAACAAGTTCTTTATAAAATATTGGGAAGGTATGCGATTATTAACTAACTTAAACAACAAACAAAATAATTGACTCATACATGCCACAATGGTATAGTACAAAAATGGGACACAATATTACAAGACAAAAACTTGGAAGCTCATGTGGTGCCCAAAGGTGGTGGCTCTTCCATTGGTTACTTCCCTTTGTCATTAGGCTTGTGAAATTTGTAGTGATCAAGCAATACCTGCAACTTTTCTTCTTTCGTCCATGGATCGTGTATCGTCCAGGCTGCTAAGCCGATGTGTGCTATCGTTGGTACATCCTAAGGACATGGCAGCTGCGAAAATATTTGATTGGCCTTCATGTACTAGGTTGCAAATTGTCGTCGTTCTTCCTTAAAGGCCCTAGGTTTTTCTCTCAATTTATGATAATTTGTCAATCTCCGAGCTAGGTCTGAGGCAACATCCCTTTTTTCCTGGTAGCGAGCTTTAACCACTTCCAATTCTAAGTTTGCTATATGGAGCTTTTGCAAAGCATCTTTTCTATCCACAAACTCTTTCTCATATAATGCATAAGTGGTTGCTACCTATTTCTCTAGCTTGCTACGAGGTTGACTTACTGTTAACATGGCAAGGTTGGCATATCTGAGGTTAGCCAATGCCATGTATTCTTTCAAATCTTTGATCTGCAGGTCTTTATTCCTTACTTCTACTTGGTGGACCAAGGCATAGCTATCTAGAATTGGCTACCATTCAGGATTTTGTGTTGACAAGGATCTAATGTGGGCTTTAGCCATCTGGATCTCCTTTTCATTTATTTATTTATACATGCCTACTTGGTTGCAAAAGTGTTCCTTCAACTTTTGTGCTTCTTGGCCTCATTCTACCATGCACTAATTTCTATTGTTGATTTTTGTCAAATAGTGTAGACCTCCTCTGTTGAGAGGTTCAGTTTTCTTTGGCCAATCTATTGATGTCATGGTTGACCCTCACTATTTGTTCTTTCAACTAGTGGACACTTTCCTTTAGAATATTCTTTTGCTTTTTGACTATGGTCAACCTTGAATTCTCAGCAGCAAGCTACTTATTTTCTTCTTGTGTGGTCGTCAATGCCTTTTTGTAAGCATGGGACTATGCATTAGCATCATAGGCATTCTAGACTACTTTCTCTTTTTCTTCCTCGGCAACTCTATTTTCTTCAATTAGCTTGGCCAATTGCTCTATCTTGAATTATTCCAGCTGGTTAGGCTCAACAAAACGAGCAGGATCCCGTCATTCGGCTCTCAAGATGGTCGGCTCTTGTTGTAATCTTTACACTTCTACTTATGCATGTTCTACCCTAACTACAACCATGACCAACTTTCCTTTAGTGGTGATGAGGTTTGACTATGCTATAGTGACATCACTAGGGATGTTAAACAAAGTAGTTATCACTTGCGCTGTCTGCAGTAAGCGATCTAGCACATCCTCATGCATCGTAGGAGTCATTGAAGTCCTAGCCAACATTTGTGCATCTCTCATCCTAATTAGATCCACTGGGGGCATAACAAGTATGTTGAATGGTTCCTTAATATGATCTGTGATCACTTCTGCTGCACCTATCACATCTTGATTTTGCTTTGCCACAACTGTGGCACCTTCTCCAGTTTCAAGCATCACTTGGAAGGATGTGAAATTTCCAGAAATTTGCCTAGACCACTAGGATCCTCCTTCTGATTGTAATGAGATCTCTCCCCTTGTTGGATTGGTTGAAACAATGGGCTGTACAACATCATTGATTACTTTGAAGAGATTGGATTCGTCTCTGCTTCCCCAACTGACAACTTCAGTAATTTTCTGGAGATGGCTCATTGAGGGCCTATAATCTTGCAGTGGCAATGGTGGTAGGGCTTGTGTTTCTTGGTGTTGTTCAGTAACTTCTGCTTCAGGCTTTGCTTCCTTCTCCAGTTCTTGCTCTTTACCAAGATTTTTTCTTGGTGCCACAGGTTTTAGGTGTTCAGCAAAGGAGGTGTTCTAAGCCTTCCTGGGGATATCATTTGTATATCCTAGGATTCTAGCACGTTTGGATAACTTTTTGAGTAGGTAAGGGAATGGGAGTGTTGGTTTCCCTATCTTTTTCTCCTCAAACTACCTTTGAATTTCAATGAAGTAGAATTAGGGAAGACATATTTGCCCATTAAGATAGCACTTCCCCTGGCCACATATGTTGAGATTCAGTTGAGCACTTTGGTAGGAAACAAATGGTATGTATCGATCTTAAAGTACGCCCTCTCTTCCAAAGTTAGCTCATTATATGTTTTGTCTTCTTTGTTGTATGCTCGTTTCAGCCATAGTTTTCTAGTGTCAGGGTTAGATTTAGTGGACAAATGGGCTACCTTAGCCCCTTCGTTTGGAAAATTCAAACCTGCTACAATTACCTTGATAGAAAAAGACACATTCACTCCATAGATGTTTACAATGGTGCCTTCGTCTTTGTTGTGTGAGTCTTACTAAGGTACCACTTGCCATTGTTTGAAAGAATGGGCCACAAGGATGATGCCTGAAGTTGCATCCGAATCACTTCTAGAGCAAACTCCATAAATGGGCAAAAATTATTTTCCACGATGATTGAGGTTAATGTAGACTTTTCTTGAATGGCTGTGAGGCAATCAGGGGGCAACGTGAGGCGTTGTCCTTGCACGAGAACTTGTGGTTCTGTAGCCTCCCCTTGGATCGACTATCCAGTAGTAGGAGCCTCTTAATGAATGTTGAGTAATTGGGCTTCCTTCTCGATGTGCTCTACACATTCACCTTGTAGGCCATGACCACCTTGTGGATGCTTAGGTGCTCTCTGTGAAGGTTCTCCTTGTGCACCTCTTTTTGGGGCCATCTACAATCAAGGAAAGATCAAGTGTTATGAAGGTTGTATTCTTTATCATTAATCAGTTTATTCCTTACTTCTTACCTTAGTTCATTAAGTTCTTAGTTCATATGACTGTAGGGTTAGAAAAATTTTCAAGAAAAATCCCCAAAAAGTGTTTATCTCCTCATATGACCTTACACCGTTGATTTTTTTTTCTTATGTGTGGCTTGTTATGATGGTTGTGGTCCCTTGGGTGGAAAAATTAAGGTTTTTGGCATTAATACAATTGATTATTCATGATAATGCCTAAATTTTTTAACACTCTTACGCTTATAATACCCTCTAGGCGAGAGCAAATTATCAAAAATTGGAACAATTTTTCCATGCAAGCACCCCCACATGACTAATCTTGAACACTCTAGGTTCAGATAGGTTCAAATAGCATAGAAATTGGAGTAGTAGAGAGCCAAATATCGCAAGTGGAAAGTGGGTGTGTAGAGCTCTAAGTCACGAGAGAAAATTTGAACAACTCCTCTAGTTGCAAATGATGAGAATGAAGTTTGGACATTGCAGGGGTCATATATATAGGTTTTCTATGACCCGATATCAGGTATGTGATATCAGGGTCCAAAAATAAGCACCAAATGGGGCAAATGAGCATGGAAAATGAAGCTTTGTGATTGGTTGGAAGGTTTGAGGTTAGGTCCATAGTTTTGGGATAAGTGGAAAATTAGTTTGAGGTACTAAAATTATGATAAGGTGGAGTTGATGTGAAAAGCTTTGGAAGAAGCAAGAAAAAGGATGTTGAAATCGAGGTTGTGGACAGATCAAGTTACATAAGAAGAGAAACAACAAAATGTAACAATTGAGTGCTTAGAAGGTGAAGAGTAATGTGGTTGTGTTAAACAAGTACAAGTCACAAAAGTTACACAAGTGGATCCTTCCCAAAGCAAGCGTCAGTCATTAACGCCCTTGTTTAACCACACTTAAAAATGTCCATAGGCACTAAAGGGGTTGAATGTAATACATGTGCAAAAAAACACATGTTAAAACCACCAATTCAAGATAATAACTGTATATTACACAAAACCATAAGTTATGATCACCCAGACAACGAGATGAGATGGACTGTAGAAAGGATTGTAGAAATTGGGACATGAGGTGTCTTACCTNGGACTGTAGAAAGGATTGTAGAAATTGGGACATGAGGTGTCTTACCCTGGGCATAATGAAACCTTGTGTGTTATTAAAGGTTAAATAATCATGAGCCCTTCTTTCCAAGATTCAAACCAAGTCCATACCACATTGCACTGACATCGCATCGTTTCATGACATCGGTAGACAATCATAAGACTATCATAGTTGCGAGCAGTAACATCACTTGGAGTTTTGTCCAAGGGAGGAGCTTTATTATGGCACACATTTTTTTTAGGGTTTTGACAAGCTGCCAACCTTCAAGCATGGGTACATGTCTTTCTAGTGGGACCTGTAGAAGCTTATTTAGTGTTGTTTTAGGTTACTCTTATTCTCATTTTTTGTTAGATCTACAAGGATATGGTTACAACCTCAGCAACATGATAGAACATACAGAAGTGGCCAAAGAGAATCCACAAATCCCCTTAATGTCACACCCCTTACGTTTTACCTTGGTTCTACACTCTTCTACCTAGACACAATGATTATGAAGTTATTTTTAGTCTCATGATGAAAAAGGATGTCATTATGACCAGAGTAAGAACCTCTTATTAATGGAATGGGTGGATGGATGTCATGGTATCAATGTCCAAATAATTAGTCCCTTATGACTTGACAACATAGAGAAAACCTCATCTCAATGGGCAATATGATTGTTTTATTCACAAGCGAGATTACTAACAAAGAAGATGAAAACAACAAATAGAAAAAATTGGAAGAAATAGGAAGAATTGTTTCAAAAAATTGAAAAATGACAACAAATTGTAAAACAAAAAGATGAAAAACACTTAAGAATCCTAAAGCTTAGAATTAGTGTGGGGGGTGGGGGGGTGGTGGGCCTAACCTCCACAACTAAACATTTGGCAGTGAGAAGGATTAATAAGTGGATAAATAGGATCCATGCATGTATGAAACATTGATAATAATTCATGGCCTAGCCAATGAGTGTCTTTTGGTGGTGTTGTGGCTGGCTAGAAAAATCGTTGGTCACACACGTGATTGTTAAATGTATCGTGGTTCAGGGTATGAGGTGTGTTAATGTTATAGATGTTTGGCCCATGATCACACCCTTGATCATGATATGGTATGCATGGATTTGTTTGTCTCCCCATACTATTAGATTCATTGTTTGGGTTTGGGATTGGAGTAATGATGGACGGTGACCCTTGTGTATGATCAAAGGACATTGGTTGTGAAAAGGAAGGTGGTGCACTAGATTGACATTGTGTTGGTTTGGATGATGTGATGGATCCATGCGTGGTTTGCTTTGGCTTATGACCTTTCCTCTAGAAGGGATGTTTCTGATGTTGTGGTTGAGACCCATTGGTGTTAGCATGTTTATGCACATTTGAAACACAAGTGACATTTATTTGTTGATATTGTGGTGTGAAACCTTCTTGTGTCATTAGTCGTGGCTTGTAATGTGGTGGAGTAGGAGGATATCAAGGGTAGGATGGATGGTAAGAGGTGCGAGGTGGTGATCCCTCAAGGGATGTCATGGGTTGATGGTACTCGAGAGAGTGGTAGTGGTGATTTGAAGTAAAGGATGTAGAACTAGTTGGAGAAATAGGGTGTTGAACATAATATTCGTGCAATTTGACAAATAGGGCTAATTTGGTGGTGGCCTTCCCCACGATTATGGTAGTTGCCACTGTGGTTGATGACCATGTTGAGGTTGGTGATAAGTCCCCTTAGGATGGTACGATCAGTTGTGGGACTGTCCATAATTACCTTGTGGAAGAGGAAATCTCCTGGGCATGTGCCTTTGTACAAACTTTGGATTTAAGGCACTTACCCAATACTCCTATAGATGTAATAAGACTGGGTAATGGCCCTTTGGATGGTCATATATGCAAATGTCACATCCATTATTGATGAGCCGCGATATTGCATGGGCTGCGATATCGCGTACGCGATATTACGTCGGCCCCTGCGATATCGCGTATGCAATATCGTAGCCCGTCGCCAATTCTATAAATAAGAGGTAGCTTTCCCTAGTTTCCTCATCTAGATCTAGATCCTTAGCTAAACTCTGGTAATTTTACCATTCCATAGATAGAATAATTTCCATGTGCTAAAAGTAGGAGTCTTAAAGTGAACGAATCTTTATTCGAGCAAATTGTACATGAGCACACATTTGTGTATGGCAATAAAGATGAAGTTTCTGATAAACCTTGCAGTACATGGACTAAGCTAAATAGGACTTAATTACTGTTGAATGTTTAAATGCTTTCTTAGATAATTAATCTTTCTCAACCCTTAACTCTCCTAGTTAAGTGCATTCAGTACGATCGCTTTGAGCATGTGTGTAACGCTTGGTAACCCAGTAACGAGTAACGTTTGGTAATCCCAGTAGCATTGCATGGATACTGATGCTAGGATAATTAGAACTTAGTTAATGAAAGTTAGGCATTTAGTCTCTTCACCCTTCCCTCTTAGCATAAGGCGTTAAAAAGATAAAAGACATAAAAATCATATACCTCAGACTTACTTAACCATACAACCGTGACAATACAAGTAAGTCTAGGAAGACAACGATTGATTAACCTTAAGTGTTCCATTAGGGCGCGTAAGCACTTAGTCCTTGGAGTTCGACCGGATCATGCGTGTAATGCTCGTATTCGTATGGTTGAGTGTAGGGGTACCTCGCCACTCATCATTGGCGCCGTTGCTGGGGACTTAGTTGTTTGTGCACTACGTAGAACATAGGAAATCATTCACATTGTTAGGAGCTAAAACGAACCCTTAGGGTTAATCAAGAGAAAAACAACATAACGGTAAACAGCACATTGAACAAGACTAAAATGTCTTCTTCTTTGAACAAAAGCACTTCATCACCTAGGAACAACACTAGAGACAGTTGGCGGCACAACACACATAACCAAAATCCGCCAGTTCCTCAACAATTTAGTGTGGTATATATTCATCATGATGAATATATACCCAACTTTACCTTTGTCTTCCATCAAGACGAACAACTACGTTGGAGAGACTTGGAGGGTAACATAGTGTTGCCTCTAGATAGAGCAGCTCCCAACATGCTCCTTCATGCCCTTGCACAAATAGGCATGTCACAATTATATGCTGAGTACATTGCATGCAATTACAATGCAAGGGACTACCATCCCACACAATCACAACGTCAATGGGACTTGCGGCAGGAGAGTTACCACACATCTTTGAAGGGAAAAGGACCCCATAATGCTTCACCCGTCATAAGAAAAATTAAGGGTGGTGAACCTACTTTAATAGGTTCTTCACAAAATGATGTTCCCCCTCCTAACAATGGTGAGGAGGTGGTGTATTAGAACCTTCGCTCCATGATTCACAACCTTGGTTCTGATCCCCACGAACACCAAGTGTTCAACGAGGGAACATGGACACATGATAAGGATGAGCATTCTAATCGTCATCACGATTGGAGCTGGGACCACCAAAGAGAAGGTAGGAAATATCTTCATGGCAATGGTTCGCCCTCTTCTTTACCTTCATCATCGCATTCACCCTCTCCTTCAACATCAGGACGCAGTCATAAGGAACCTAATCGTGAGGATAAGGGTAAGAAAAATGAGAGACCTCAACGAGAGAGTCAAGAGCGAGGAAAAGGGCACTCTTGAGAATCAAGGCATGAAAGAAGAAAAAGTAGGGAACTACATAGACATCATAGACGCTATGAGAGAAATGACCACGAAGAACCCCTACTTGCAACCCAAAGCATGTTAGACATTACGGAGGTCATTAGAATACCTACAAGGCACCATAATGATAGCAAGATCAAGAGACTAGACATGAATAATATCCCACGATTTGAGGGGGGATGCAACGCTGATCCTCAGAATCACTTACAGGCATTTCACGATGCCTGTGCCTTGCAGAACATCGAGAACAAGTGGCAAAAATTAAAGTTATTTTCAAGGATACTAATAAAAGAAGCGGAAAGCTGGTACTGGTCCTTAGAACTGGAAACCATTAGAAGGTGGACTACGATGCTAGAACTGTTTAATGATAAGTATCAAACATACTCCTAAGTGTCCAACTTGCGAAAGCAAATCCAAGGATGGAAACAGGGAACTCATGAACCCTTGCTCGGGCCATGGTTATTCGCAGCAGGATCAACTACGCCATCTCGTAGATGGACTTAGGCATGAAACTAGGAGAACCCTTGGAACATATGCTCAAGGGAGATTATCTGAGCTTAGGTCCCATCAGATCCATAGATTTTTGGAGCAAGTAGCTAAGGAAGAAGGAGAGCTACGTAAGAGAGAAAGTGTGGAGGAGTACAACCGCGATCCTTCCCTCTAAAAAAGGGGAGTGAGATTCTGTGAGGAGGAGGATGAGTCACCACTTGAAGAGTTGGTGAATAGGAAAACCTTGCAGCTCCAGAAATTAAAAATAGAAGTGTTGGCTAAGGTAGATCAAATGTGGGACTCCTTAGATAGTAGATTTGAAACCATTCTAAAAATCGTAGAGGAGTCTAAGGAGCGAAGGAGTGACTATGATAAAAATAAGAAAAGGGATTTGGACCATGCACGTAACAAAGGTAAGGGTAAAATAGTTATCACCGAAGAGGTTGTGGATTCTGATACTGATAATGACGGTGGATGTGAGATATGCCAGTATGATCATCCTAAGGGATGTTGCCCAATAATCTCACATCTGCAAGAGTCTGGGGTGTATGCACTCAACCCATGACTCAACAAACGACAAGCACCCCGAAGGTTACCTTATCCCCAAGGTAACCCAAAGCAGTTCTACCAACCCTTAACGTATTATCCAAGTGGAACTCCACCACAACCTATTGAGCAACACCAGCAGTGGAAATACCCATAGTCATTGGGGATGCCACTGGCAAGGCAACAATACCCTTATCGATAACCGGATCCATATGGCTACTACGTGCAGTAGCCAATCTCTCCAAGTGACTCTGTCGATCACGCTACCCCACAATGTCACTACCAAGCTTGGGAGTACTATAAAAATCCTTCTCCCGGGAGAGACACACCGCACGCATACCATCCTCTAAATCCACCCGCAACTCTTACACTAATAGCTCCACTACCACCTACTCTAGCAATGCAAGGGGAACTCCCCACTCAATCGTAGCAACACAATGTTATGAGAGCTGTAAACCTTCAACCCACTGCTGGTTCTGACAACTGTACAAAGAGAAGACCTTTTTTCAGAACCAACAGTCGAAACAAGCTCTCACAACCACAAGCGGTTAAGCCTCCGAATGTTCCTCCATCAAATAAGGCTTTGAAGCTCCCTTTAAACCAAAAACAGAGCTCAACACATACGGTTATGTTAACACATACCATCATTGACTGGATCAAGGAGGGCCACCTTCCCAAGAAATTCTCTAATCCTGGAAGTCCCTTAATTTACCTCCAAGTTGTTGGGAATGAACCACGTAAAGCTCTTCTGGACTCAGGTTCTGAAGTCAACTTAATATCACAAGAGATGTATAAAGCCTGGAACCTGCCTCCACTAAAGAAGAACAATATTCACTTAGAGTTGGATGACCAGTCCATCATTATTCCTTTGGGACTGGTGGAGGACATCGTTACCACTGTGTGTTGTTGGTCATACCCAGCTGATTTCCTAGTGATACAAGTCAACAATGACAAAGGGGACTTCCCAATAATAATGGGAAGGGCATAGCTAAGTACCGTGAATGCATGCCTAGGAATCCATGATCTTTCCTTGGAAATATCTAAGGAAAACACTTGTGGAAAGATCAAGAAGAAGAAAGTTCCATGCATCACATACAGTGATACATGGTGTGATTGCGTATAGGAATGTTCAACATTGCCTGCATGCAACCGGTGTGCACCAGAGGTTAACATACAAAGGTGCCTATATGTAGCAACCACACAACAAGAAAACACCCAGTGGTTGACAGCTAATCAAGAGAGCAACTCACCAATATGCATGGAACTAATTGGGGGACCAACTCGCTGCCATGTCGAAAACATATATACACTAGAGCAAGAGTGTCACCAACTTCCAACCCTTAGCTTGAAAACATCAATGGGGAGAAGTTGGACATTTATTATTTCGGATCTCTCCCTTTCAATTCAATCATGGGGGAGATGGCCACCTATGCTGATCAATCAAAGCCCTCAGTCTCTTTTTAAGTTTTTGTTTTACACATTTTTTGTTTTATAAATTTCTTTAACTCTTCTTGTTTTTGTTTTACAACATCGTTCATACTTCTTCATTTATTTGTATGTTTATTTTTTTTTGTTTTGTTTTTGTTAAGTTTGTCACTTAATAAGTGCTCCGAAGATGGTATGAACTGTATTTCATTGATTGCTAATGTTTGGTTTTTACCTTTAAGTTGTGATGGTGATACTAAGGTATGGTTCTTTTGGTATAGTAGGCAATAAGTCCATGTCATCCATGCATCCATGAATTTCTATGGTCTCCCTTGGCTTGGAACTGTACATTCCCCTTTCTCAATAATAAGAACTATCAACGAATTGGTGATTGGGTATTTCTCAAACTAAAGAAAGACTCAAGGATTGAAAGGGTGTAACTTCAAGGGAACTTGATGCATTTGTGCTGGCCATTCTCTTAGGTGCTTGGATGTTTTCTTCTTGAGTCTCCCGTACCATTTTGACGCTACTCCATCATCGAGAAGCTAAGCTAATAAAAATAAGAAGTCTTTGCATGGTGGGGTTCTCACGCAAAAAAAAAAAATAAAATAAAATAGGGGGAATTCAAAGCACATCCCTTAGATGAAATAATCATTTGGGCTACAAGCAATGGTTATGGAACTAAATAAAAATGTTCCCTCTAATTAAGGCCCTTCTCGCTTCCTACTTTCTCCTTGTTCGTTTTGTCAGAATGGTGGTGACTCTTTGGTGGAGGCATTCATGTTACTTCAGGTGGATGGATTGACCGAATGTATTAATGCGAAGTCACTAGATGTGGTTTGGTTGAGGCTGGATTTAGAATGAGATCTACTAAGTCACATTAACCATTAATACACAAGCGGCTGTACACCACCTTATTCTTGAGACTCTATTCCATTCTCTTCTTGCCATCATTCTTTCTCCATTCATCACCTCATTGCTAGTTGTGTTAAAAGTCCATATTTTGGTTGATGCATTGTTTTCTTTTTGGTAAACTCTTGTGGTTAAGAATTTAACTCTTGTCTTCGAATGACATTCCTAGAGCCTACAGACTCTTTGAATGTGGGAATGTCAAGGCATTAAGGGCATGAGCCTGCTTTGGGGAGGACCCACTAGCATTCCTATTTGGTGCATCCGTTAACTTCTTTTCCTTAAACATCTCTACAATCACCAATTATTTTGTTCATTTCCATATTTGACATCCATTTTATCGGCATTGTCGTTATTTCTTTTTCTCCATCTTTCTTATTCCTTATCTTTTTCCATTCTATCACTACCAGAGGTTCGCTCTCAGTCATGGGGGTCTTGGTCTAATTTTTTTTTAATTTTCTCTTAACCCCTACACCTTGGATAGCCACCAGTATTATAACTCTAGATCTGCATTAGCCATATCACAACTCAGCCAATGGACCTTACACCGAGGCAAGGTATTAACTGCATTGTGATTCATTTACCCTTGCTAATATTAGACTGTGTTGTGTGTGCAGACGGCAATCATACAACAATGGATTGGACCTGGAGGAAACCCTTGGAATGGACTGGTGCTGAAGCAGTTATGCAAGGAAAAAGATTGATGATGTGCTTATGGATGGATAACGGAAGGCACAATCTTGGCATTGGCAGCAGCAAACTTCTTCTTTTCTCTATCTCTTCTCTCTCAGCTACCAAATAAGGCGGGATGTCAAATGTGTATAGTGTTCACTCTTGTTGTCATGAACACTAAGTTTGCCATGTATTGTAATGATGATCCATTCACATGTCACCCCATTCACCATTAGTATCATTCAAGTCAATAATCCCATACCTTCCCAATATTTTGTAAGGAACTCAAGGATGAGTTTTCATTCAATCATGGGGGTATGATGAGCCGCGATATTGTGTACACGATATCGCGTCGGCCCTTGCGATATCGCGTATGCGATATCATAGCCCGTTGCCAATTCTATAAATAAGAGGCAACTTTCCCTTGTTTTCTCATCTAGATCTAGACCCTTAGCTAAACTCTAGCAGTTTTACCATTCCAGAGATAGAATAATTTCCATGTGCCCGTAGTAGGAGTCTCAAAGTGAACGGATCTTTATTCGAGCAAATTGTACTTGAGCACACATTTGTGTATGGCAATAAAGACAAACTTTATATAAAATTTGCAGTACATGGACTAAGCTAAAAAGGACTTAATTACTGTTGAATGTTTAAATGCTTTTTAAGATAATTGATCTTTCTCAACCCTTAACTCTCCTAGTTAAGTGCATTCAGTACGATCGCTTCGAGCACATGTGTAACTCTTGGTAACCTAGTAACAAGTAGCGTTTGGTAATCCGAGTAGCATTGCACTGGTTCAGGGTATGTATGGAAGGTGGGAACAGATACTGATGCTAGGATAATTAGAACTTAGTTAATGAAAGTTAGGCATTTAGTCTCTTCACCCTTCCCTCTTAGCATAAGGCATTAAAAAGATAAAAGACATAAAAATCATATACCTCAGACTTACTTAACCATACAACCATGACAATACAAGTAAGTCTGGGAAGACAACAATTGATTAACCTTAAGTGTTCCATTAGGGCGCGTAAGCACTTAGTCCTTGGAGTTTCACCGGATCACGCGTGTAACGCTTGTATTCGTATGGTTGAGTGTAGGGGTACCTCACCACTCATCAATTATCTTTGTCTATGCTTGAGTCTATAGCCTCATTTTCGTTAGCCATTTTTCTCGTTTGCCAAAAAGTGTTCCTAGCTATTTCTTGGTTCTTTATCCTTTGTTTATTGTGATCACTTGGCTTATTTTGGATAATCCTCTCCTTGACCATCTCAACGAGAGTTGTAACATTTTCATATATCCATTTGGACATCCTATTAAACTTTGCTTTAAGTTCATTAATAGACTTCTGTATTGGCAAATTTTGTTGCAGAATCACCTTATTGAGAGCGATTTTGTTCTCCTTACCATAGATTTGGACCTCTTTTTATTGAAGAGTTGGGTTCCATTAATATTTCTAGAGATTCTCCCATTTGCATATCTCTCCTTCTTCTTTTGCCACATGCTTGATTAGATCTTGGATCTGATGGGCTTGGAGCTCGTATAATTGCCCTCAGGCATACATCCTAAGGGTCTCCCTTGTTTCATTACGAAGTTCATCTATGATGTGGAGAAGGTGCCTGTTCTCAGAGAAACCATTGCTTGGGCATCTATTTAGTAAGGCATAATATCTATCTAAGGCCATGTTCAAGGGTTCATGTTGTTCTTGCTTCCACTCTTGGATCCATCTCCTCAGGTTGGACACCCTTGCATAGGTTTAGTATTTCTCGTTAAAAAGTTCTAGCATTATGGACCATTGTTAGATTGAATTCGGTCTCAACGATCTATACCACACTTCAGCTTTATGACTTAGCTTCCTAGGAAAGAGTTTAAGCTTTTTCCACTCACTTTCAATGTTGTAGAAAACATAGGCATCATGGAAGGCTTGTAAATGATGTTGTGGATCTAAATCATAACATCTTGCAAATTTAGGAATATTATCCATATCAAGCCTAGGTAGATGACTCTTTTTGCGATCCCTGCGAGATTTCTTAATGACCTCTGTGATATGCATTAGGATCTTAATGGCCAATAAGGATTCATCATCATTAAATAGGTTGTGAGGGAAATTTCTATCTCTATTCATTTGATCGTGATGATGCTATCTATGTTCATGGTGACGTCTTTGAATTTTTTCGTGGGTTTGATTTTGATTTTTAGTTCAAACCTTTAGTAGAGCCTTATCTCCATACCTACGTTCATCTTCATTAGAACTAGACATTGAAGGGAAAGAGGAAGATGAGGAATTGAAAGGTTTGCCATGGCTGGTATGGTGTTCTTCAGGGTCCTTTGATTTATTGTTTTTGGGTTTTGAGGAGGTCTTAGGCCTTGATGTCTTCCCTAGTTCATGACTTACATCATCTCCTCCAAGATTGTTTGCCTTAGGTGAATGTAGTCTTTAAGTGTCATCAAGGTGGTTATGATCATAAGAAACCCTTGCATAAGGTTGGTCACTCGAATTTTCTTCATCTTATATCTCATTATTTCTCCAATGAATTTGTTCGTTATACAGTGCATTGTCACTGCTGTGTGAGAGAGACATTGTTGTTAGTTTATGGTGTGTGTGAGTTAATATTTTCTGAAAGATATATTGTTAATACCATTACAATGATCATGTATGATATAACTAATCTAGATGACTAGCACCATCCTTGGCAATGGTGCGAATTATGAGCGGCGAGGTACCCCTATGCTCAACCATATGAATCACAAGCATTCATGCACAATCTGATCGAATTCTGTGGATGGGACTAGTTGTGGTATCTAGATTGGTATGCTCTAATCGCAGTTCATTGTCTTCCTACTTGGACTAGTGGTAGCTTTGTCGTGTATGGTTTAGTCCAAAGTGAGGCATATGATGTTGTCTAATTCTATGTCACTCCTAATGATGACAAAGAGATGAATTAATTGAGCTACTGAATAATGGAGAGTAAAATCTAAGCTAGCCTACATGTGATGAGTATCCATTCTTAATCATCTGTACACACCTTGGACTTTGTGAGACTACTTTTGTGATTTCCAAGCATATGTCATTGGGTCTGCCAAATGATACACTGTTGGATTACCAAGTACTTAGACTTAAGTGCTTGTGACTAAGGTGTATACATTTTGCTTAATGACAGGAATAGTAAATAGTAATAAATGGAAATGTTAACTAAAGGAAATAGTAAATAATTAACAATTAAAGGAAATAATAATCGAAGTGGATGGTACAACGATGGAAGTAATCTTGATCTTAATTTCTAGTCATATAACATGTCCAAGTATGTGACACTCGAACAACGATGTTGTACGATTACAAACATCACACTGCATGCATGTACTGGGAATAACAAAACTCTAAGAAAGACTATCAAAAACTAAGAACTAAAACTATCTTCTTTATTGTTGTTATGTTGTCTCAACTGTGCACCAAAGTGCTATATTTATAGGCTAGTATAGAGGAGACGATATCGGATATCCGACATCACTTCCTGGCTTCGATATTGAGGCTTTGATATCAAGTATCTGATATCAAGGTCGATAGATTCATGACTCATCACTAGTCCAGCCATCAATGGACTAGATCACCATGACCATACCATCAACATATTTTCTTTTCTTTTTACACATCAACAACTATCTAGGCTGGTGGAAAGGGCGGTGAGAATTATCCCCTTTCTAAATAAGGTTTAGAGGTAGATCCCTTGAATCTGACCTTGTCATCTGCAGATGCACCAGCACCGCAATCCACATTATTGTTAGCCAACATGATATTCTAGGTTCACGGTAAGGGAGAAGGTCCAAAATTTTCTTGGAAAACTTCTCCAAGATGCTATCATAGCATCCTAGCCTAGTCTATCATCAACATCCTTTGAGTATGTCCAACATCGAGAACGCTAGCCTAAGTGCTTGAACAAGTGGAGGATGGGTTGGGAAGCCAAACTCAAGATAGTCCTTCATACACACATTTCATGCCAACTACTTCCACATGGTTTGTTACAACCACTATGTCATGTTTATGAGAAAGGATCAACTGCACTCGCATCTTATAGCCTATCCTTCCCACTTTGAGAGGCAAGACAACACCATTTTATGGATGCTTTGTCCAGGGAAGCATTTAGAAACACTTTCGAGGACAACTGCTATCATATGTTTCTAAGGAACATCTAGGTCCTCGAAATTTAAATTTTCCTACCATGCCAGGAACGACTGCAACTTTTGATCAACATATCTCATTGGATTTTTGAATTGAAAGAGAAGATCCTTATTAAGAGGTTCCTTCCATAGGTAGGGACAACGTCCGAATTGCACTGTAGCCATGGTGCATGCCAAAGTAGTTCACATAGCCAACACAATCATATTGTCCAGCCTCTACCAGTTCAGGGAAGACATAGATGTGTAGGTCTTACCCACATTTGATTTTGCCTCAAGGCTTAACTCGAAAAGCCAAAGAGTTCATTCCCAAACTTTCATAGAGAAGAGTTCATGTTCCATTATAGGAGGTCTGGGTTTTCTTTGCATATGCACCAATCCATCCCATTTACAACATTTGTGGTGGACTAGGCCACACCACTACCTATTACCATTGTATACAAACCAACAACCTCAAGATTCATCAAGAATAGTTTGCCCATAGGAGGACTAGGTCCTCGAGACAATTTGAAATTATAATAAATGGGATTACCAACATCAACTACCAACTTAAAATAATCCACAATTCATCCCCAAAGCGTTTACAATAAGGGAGGTCTACTAGAGAACCCTAACAAGGAAGTCCCTTTGGAGCCTCAAAACTAGGAGAGAGTACATGAGATTACACATTGCTTATAAGAAAAGAGGTATATACATCAACTGTACATCAACCACACGGTCTCAAAAAGGAGATTCCATGATTTTGAATATGGTAACAATATCTTGTCTTTGTCTCTTGCACATACACGGACAATTGTAGCACTGCACCCATTGCAAGATTACCATCAAAAGTAAACGAATTGGGACACAAATGCAATGATCGAATAATGTAGAATGCCATCTGAGAATCCATCACCTACCATAGTGGGACCTTAAGGCATTGGTCACTCCTTGACCATCACTATCTGGCACAGCCAAGGATACTGTTCTATGCCATCTGCTACCCCAATATTCATAGGGTGTAGGATGGACCACCATGCTATGTTAGTGCCCACCTAGCATTAAGAGCCAAACAAATCACGATGTACAAGCTGCTCCACCACAACAAGGGTACTAATAAATCCACAATACAATGTTGGGATTCCAAGACCATGTAACCAATTCATGAAGGTCTAGAGAGCACATATCTTCCCCATAAACATAGTGCTCATAGAATCAAATGAGGTTACCACTATTCACATCTTTATACCTATGCTGCTTGCAAGGCTGAGACAATAGCATGGAAACAAAAGAGTTAGTAGGAACATGATCAACACATCAGCCTCATACACAACCATCAATTAAGATCACATAATAGAGAAATAATGGTCTCACAATACCATAGAGAGCAAGACCTGAGTAACATGCATAGAGATCAATCATGCAAAATTGAATGGATCAAATAGATACACTCACACAAAAGAATTTACCATGAGGCATACCAAGAGAGAGAATTGAAACACTCTCAAAATTTTAGAGACTCACATATAACAAACTTTCCCAACCATTGACACTAGTTCCCACTAGAATCAAAATCTTAACAAATTCAGAAGAGGCATGAGCACTAGAAAATCATTATCTCAACTTAGAACATAAGGAGGGAGACCAAGATCTAGCCAATAATAGGTCTCACAATAAAGATTCAATTCTCACTACAAAGAAAAACATCAGAGAGGATGCATCCACAAGGGAAGATTCACATCAAAAGAGGTGACGTCTCAACAAGAACCATCAATAGGATGACTTGCTCTGGAATGTCTCCAAATCAAAATGCCCGAAGAAATGTCATCAACCAAAGAAGTGATGCCATGAAACCTAGGGCAACACAACCACCTCAAACAAGAAAATGCAACATCCCAAAGGTCCGCAATAAGGGCAACCATGCTTGAAGCACAAGAGGTTATCAAAACAGGGACCATAACAATTTAGTCCTTGGGATGGCATACATGACCTCAAAATGCATCCTCAATAATTTTCAACAAGAAGTCATCACCCAGGATAGAGTACAAAGCCTTACGTTAACAAAAGATAGACATGGTGAGAGGGACACACATGCAGAACTTGAAAATGCAACTGAAGAAAGACATGTCCACACAACTAGACAAACATACAATCACAAATACGAGTGTGCGAAGTCTATTGACAATAGTCTTGATCCACTAGAACAAGGCTCACCAGGAGCACATGTCCAAAGGCCCTCCATCCTAAGGTACTTGGGAACCAACATGTCCCAGTTTGTAATTCCCACATTCACTATATCTAAGGTAAGTGGGGGTACAAGGATACTGCATCCTACACAATCCAATCAACACCATCTTGATACATGTCATTTGGGTGGAGAACAAAGCAAATACTAGGTCCAATTTATCCTAGATGAACCACTGGAGACTAGAGATGAGAGCTCCTCAAGAAACAATTTATAAGTTGCTGATAGAACTCTCCTTAGCCAGATCGAAGTAAAACCTCAGCTAATCTAGCCACAAGCAGATCAGTGGAGGACAACATCACAACGTAATCATATAAGTTCTCTAGTGAGAACAACACACATGGGTTGCTCACATTGTAGCATTGGCCCCATAATGAAAATGCTTAAGAGTCTTACCATAAGATAACTCTTTGGAGGATACATGAGGGTATGATCCTATATCACCGGTAATACATATCCAGAAGGACCATAAGTAAGAAGCCTCAAAGGTGTAATATTGTAGGAGAGTAACACGCTTGTCACAACATGATACAAAAACACTCTGATACCATTTGTAGCAACGTTGCCCTGACGTTCTTTGGCACCCCAAGGAATTTCCTTAGATCTAATGGATCTAGGGCTAAAGTCTTGGGGAATATGCCTCTAAATAAGCAAGCCACCCTTAGAAGGGAGCATGCAGCGCAACAACTTCTTAACAAGAGCAAACACACCTCAAGGAGAACCTCTAAGCTTCGAATGAGGACTTAGCAAACAAGTACACAAGCAACCCTACAAGCATCATTGGTGGAAGGGGAGACAATATATCTACAACGGGTGCCTCACCCCAAACCCCTCACGATCTAGTACAAGGTTTGTCAAGGCATTGCACCAAAACTATCCAATCCTGGCTGCCTACATATTTGTGACCACTATAGAATCAAGGCCATGTACTTTTCCAAGTGAAGATAGTATGAAAAAGACTTAGAGGGGGATGCAACAGGAGGGAGTCCTACTGCTAGCTTGGTACTACCAAGCCGAGATGGGTTTTCCAACACTTTAGTGCCACTAGCCAAGTTGGGATGGCTTTTCTAACGCTTGAGTACCACTCAAGGGCACATTAGAGTGTTCCATGGCCCTCGAACCATGAGGAGAGACCAAGAAAACCCATCCTAGGACCTCTCTCACACTTGAGTATTCTTTGGATAAAAAGGACATACAATCTATACTTGGTTCTTGGTTCTGATACATTATATGAACCTTATTTGTCGGATTGTCAACAAATTTGATACCGGGAGAAAGCTATTATAACAAAGTACACACATATTTGATTCACAGCCCAAAAAATTTCATGGAGTTTCAAGACTCTGCAGACGGTATTACTGATGATAAAGAAGATGATGAAAGACGTGGAGATGAGATGGATTGCAATACTTGAACTGGTTAACATGTTACAAAGAAGTATCGGTTTATTGCAAGTTTCATGAAATGAAATCAAAACAATCCGCATTAAGAGAGAGCGTTCTTACAAGGTTGTAGAATATCCACATCTTACATACATGGGCTAAAATTTTAACAATGCTCTGGTAAATGAATGAATTAATTATGTTTACACAAGATCATGACTTGTTCAACATAAACTTTGCGAATTTCTATAGATTTACAAAATTGATCATTTGGAGAAAAATATTTTTTTTTAACATTTGTCCATAATTAAAACTTTAAATTATGAAATATCACCATAATACTTTCCTAGTTACGGTTAGCTGAAACAGCAGTCATTTTTGCCTAATTACACTCAAAGCATGATAGGGTGGGATCTTAGTGTGAATTAAAGCTTTCAGATAATGGGGGGCCTGAACATGAAATCCACACAGCAGTGGTGGTTTTTCATTTATCTTCAGGTTGTGTTGGAATTATTTTATTCTTCAACAAAAATATAATATTATGTTATTTTACATGACCAAGATGAACCTGCCGTAAGACAAAAAAGAAAAAAAATCAGTTTCTTATTTCTGAATACCGGAGCAATGCTGGGCTTCATGTAATTTAAGCATTTTTTATTCTCTGTAAATTAATAAACTAGCAATGATCTTGGGTGATCTCACCGACTCAGGAAACCATAATTCTTCTCGTCCAGTTACCTGTGATTTGCACGGAATTTAATACTGATACAAGCATAGTAATTTTAAAGCAAGCAATTCTCTTTAATATCGTGCAACCAAATCAAACAATTTCGTTCCATTTAATAAGACTGACCGACAACACTGCAATATAAGCATATAACTTTTTGTACCCACAAAACCAAAGAATCCAACGATTGTTAACCCTTAATCTGTGAAAGTTGATATCAAATAGTGCTATTCAGTTGAAGGTTATTTTTTTCTTATATTTATGATATTTTAAGAAATTTACTGAATAGCACTATTAAATTTACTGACGGCGACTCGTATTCAAATCTGATTGTCTACAATGTCTTCAGAATGTAATAACCACCAAGGATTACCATTTTATGGGTTATGCGTTGGATTTCACTTTTATTTTGCTTACAAGTCTGCTTGGAGTTGGTAATTGGTAGTCTGCGGCAAAAGTTAGTAGAATATTGTAACATTTAAATGCATAAAGACGTTGCCAAATTCACTCTGCAATTACGTCTCTGGTCCAGGAAATCATAATAAAACTTGCAAGGTCTCCAATCTTATAACGCTTCTCTGATTTGCTACGATTTAAAACAAATTTCGAGTAATTTACAAGTCATAATACCTTAAACGGGCCAAAAATTTAAAAGCCTGCTGCATTTCACAGATGCATGAACATATGATGCGAATCCATATTTTATTTAACACAAAGGCAAAGGCAAAGGCAAAGGCAGTGATCTACCAAAGAAGATGAACCGCCTAGCCGTACAGGTCAGCAGAAACCCTAACCCGGAAAGGGCCATCAAAACAGAAACCGCTAGAGAAAAAAGGCCTGTGCGGCCGGGTGGGGTTCATGCGAGACCATCGAAGAAAAACAAATCGAGTAAAATTTATACAACCGATCGCAGCAGCAGCAGAAAAAGAAAACAAACAAACAAAATAGATGTTGAACAGAAAGATATTAAACAAAAAGAAAGACAGAAGAAGAAAGAATGTGCGTGCTAGCCGTAAAGAGAGATTTTAGTGCGGAAAGGGTGAATCCAGAAAGGGACGGCGAAAAGCCGAAGAAGAAGAAGAATAGTAGTATTGCGGTGGAGAGTAAAGCTCCATTTTGCCTGTAACGTGGTGATAGGCCTTCTTGAAAACGCCGAAGCCGAATAGCAGTCCGATGGCCACGGCCACCACCACCAGCACCGTTATGATCTTGCAAAGGCATCCGCAACACATCTTGAAATTTCAATCTTCAATCTTCTTCAAACTTCTCTCCTTTTCTTCAATCTACCTTCAAACAAACAAAACGAACGAACGAAAGCACGAATCCAAACCCTAAGTCGGATGGATCGCTGCGACCGATTCAGAATCCGCAGCAACGGAAGCGCGATCCTCGAATCTTCTTCTCGTCGAGAGGCAAGAAACCGTTAACGAGAAACAGAGAGTATTAATGCGCAAACAATGTAACGGCTAATACGAACGAACGAATAATCATGTTATGTCTCTCTCTGTGTTTTGAGCAAAAGAAAAAAAACCAGGGAAGTTTTCCGAGAGAATGAGTTTGGCTCGTGTGATTGTAAATTTTTATGGTAGATTGATATCGGTGTTTCCGCGTTTGTTGCTAATCATATTTGCGTAATTGCCAAATTGCTTGCCGTCCCATGGAGTTGGCTGTTTGCGTGTTTTTTATGTGTTTCTGTTTTTCTTGAAAGCAAAGCAAAGGAAGAGAAAAGGTCAACTTCTTTTTGGGAGATGTTTTGGAATTTTTGTGCCCCCAATTGGATAGGAAAGTATACCTGTCATAGCGTAATGTCATCATTGGGCCTGCCTCAACGCGTTTTTGACGTTGTTTGGGTTGCTGAGTCCACTCAATCCATTCCAACCTCCTTGTTTTCTTTTGTCCTAAGCCGATGACCGGTCATTTTTTGTCGTATTAAAAAGTAACCGCGTGTGGTAGCAGGGGAGTAGGAGAGTAGCTTTATGAAAAATATATATTGTGGTGGGTCACATCTATCTACTTACTATGTGGGCAGGGGTAGTAGGCGTGGTGCTACTAGACCTTAGCCTTAAATATCTTTGCATGATTTTTTTTTTCGAGTTTTCAATCTTAGTAGAGAATATCTAAGAGAATTGTTTGATGTGGACACAACCTATTTTTAACAAATTCAACCTCTTTTTCTAATCAATTTTTTAAAAAGCTTTTTTAAAAGAAACTTTGCCAATGCTGATCCCAACCCTAGATCCAAAAGGAGGGTTAGCATCACGTTGGTAGCAAGCTATAAAGCCTTGCCAAATTTCATGGGTGAGTTTCTTTTTCAAATTTTGCAGATGTTAGGGCATTCCCCAAATGCAACATGTAGCTCTTCAGAGAGGTGAATGGTGAAAAAGAGCTCATGTAGTTGACCCCATTTTGTTGGGACAAGGCTAAGATGATGATGATGATGATGGTGATGATGATATCCTTGATGATCTTAGCTCTCTATTCATTATAAAATTTTGGGCAAGGGGCTATTAGAACTAAAACTAAGAGAAGCACATTAAAACCTGAAACTTTTTTCCAACAATATTTACCTCTAATATATATAATCAAATTAGAACTTTATATCTCAATAGTGCCCACCACAATCAAACCTATAACTTGGAGCTTCTAAATCCGTAATTTTACCACTAAGCTAACAACTCATTATTTAAGGGGAATGCTATAACTCAATGCTACATGCCAAAAAATCTCTCACCAAGTAAGGGGTGTTAGAACTATAAGTAGATAACTATATGTACCTCCTAGACATATAGAAAGCACAAAACAATGAGATGTTATCCTAGTGGTAAGAGTCTTGATTTGAAAGCTCCAAGTCATGGGTTCCATTAGGGTTGGCGATGTTGAGTTATAAAGTTCTAATTGGACTATATATCTTGAAGTGTTTGTATATTATAATTATTTCAAGGTTCCAATATCCATATAACCAACATAGAAATTTTATAGAACTTTATTTAGAATGGTGGCCTAGGGGGGTTTTGGGGTGGAAGGTGGTATCAAAATGCAAAAGAATGAATACTAATATTAAAAAAATTTAGAGTACATCAAATCAATGAAGAGAGAGTCTAATGAAAATGCCCAATGGTTTTGCAGAAGCTTTTTCAAGTTTTCATCCTTACAACTAATTCTAGAAAACACAACTTCCCTTACAACTAATCCTAGAAAATGCAACCCCCACCCCTCTCTCTAGGATAGTGATGAATTGTCATTAATGGACTACATTGACATGCATGCATCGACGTATCCTCGTCAATGCATGATCTGATGCATCGACATGGTGTCTAATTTTGTTGGGACAAGGCTGTACACCCACTACATTTATGGCATCGGTTAGTCATTAGCTTAGGGAAGTTCTTATAGTTTGTTTCCACAATAGTTAGAATATTTTCTAAGTGCTTGCAGTAGGAGTTAAAAAGTGTACGAATCCTTATTAGAGCATTAATGTACTTGGACACTTTGGTATGACGACAATAAAGATGAACTTCTTGAAATACTTTAATGCACTTTACTATTCATGTAATTTACTTCCATGTCCTTAGTTAATTAAATACGATTAATTGATACACATAAGTGCGACCATCTCAAGCATAATGTTAACAATTGGTAATCCTAGTAGTGCTAGCACTTGGTAATTCAGTAGCATTGTAACGTATTCAAGATGTGTACAGCAGGTGGGACCAGATACATATATAAGGAATTAGCTTAAGACACTAGATAGTTTATTGAATTAATTAATACTTAATTACTCTGTTTTACACTTAGGCTAAAATAGATAAAAATATAAAATTATACAAATCATGTGCCTTGGTTACACTTAACCCTATGCTTGTACTTATACAAGTGAAATCAAGAAGACAACAATCACATCCTTAGATTTACTGCCTAGATAATGTGCATTTAGACCACTAAAGTCTACGAAATTCGACCAGATTGCTAAGTGTATGCTTATGATTCGTATGGTTAGGCATAGGCTATACTTGCCGCTCATCATTGGTGTTGTTGCTGGGGACTTCAGTTAGCTACGTGCACTACCTAGGAAGTTAGTGAAATCATTCAACAATGTTGTAATAGATCCTAAAGTCAAAATCATTAAGACAAATAATAATAACACATGCACACTATTTTTCTCAATCTCTAATATGGCTTCCTCTCATAGGGAAAACTCTCTACCACTCTTTACGGTCAATTCCAATCAGCAGAGGCAAGAAGGCTAAAAATCACCTATGTCCCAACAATTGAAGATGGTCTATACTCATTTGGATGCCTACACTCGGGGCTTCACCTTCATCTTGCACCAGGATGAATAACTGTGGTGGAGGGACATGGAAGGCAACATCATGTTGCCTTCTAACTGATCTATTCCTCAATGCTACTCAACAATCTTGTCAAATTGGGCATTGCAAGACTCAATTTAAAGTATGAAGTGCAAGATCATGCCTATTGGGATTATCATCCCGTAGAGGCACAAAAGAAGAAAGATCAACAAATGGAAGTCCAATATGAGGCCACAAAAGGCAAACGAGGCCATACCCACTTGTTCCTACAGACATACAAAGAAGGTGAGGACTTCTTTTTGGGGAGCTCTCATTACATTGATTCTCCTCCTCTCTTTGATTGGAAGACCCTTAATTGGTGTTTTTAGTCCATTATGAACAACCTTGGTTTTGGGAATAATGGATCCCATGATCAGAAGTCCTCAAAAGGGGGTAGCCAAGGCAAGAACAAGGACAAACATGGTGAACAGGGTAGGGACCAAAGAAGGGGGAGCAGTAGGCATCACTCTAGTGCTAGTTCTCCTCCCTCTTTTCCTTCATCTTCCTCATCATCTTCCTCATCATCTTCCTCCTCCAAATCTGACCGAAGTTGTAGAGGTAATCAAAATCGTGATGGAGGTGAATGATAGGATAGAGATGATAGAAGATCCCACTGCAATAGTAGAGACCATGGGCATGGGCAATTAAGGGAGGATCAAAATAGAGAAAGGAGGGACAACAAGACTAATCATAGGCATCATGGCCATGATAGGGGCCACCGAGACAGTTATGACTATGATGGGCCCATCCTTGCTATCAAGAACATGTTAAAAATTGTAGAGGCTATTAGGGTACCAACAAAGCATGTGAAAGATAGTGGAATCAAATGGTTGGATATGAATAATATCCATAAGTTTGAAGGGGGATATAATTTAGACTCACAAAATCATCTACAAGCCTTTCATGATGCTTGTGCCTTATAAAACGTAGAGAATTTATGGAAAAAATTGAAGCTATTTCCTAGGACACTCATCAAAGAAGTTGAAAGCTAGTACCAATCCTTAAAATCAGAATCAATTTGGAGATGAAGTATGATACTTAAATTGTCTAATAACAAGTACCAGATATACTCCCAAGTGTCCAACTTGAGAAGGCAAATCCAAGGATGGAAGCAAGGCACACATGAGTCCTTGGATGTGACCATGGATAGGTACTAATCTCTGTTGCATTAATGTATAGGCCATGGCTATTCTCAAAGGGAGCAATTATGCCATATCATAGATGGGCTTCGAACCTAAACAAGGAGAACCCTTGGGGTCTATGCCCAAGGGAGACTTTTGGAGCTACAGGCCTATCAAATCTGAAGGCTCATTGAGCAAGTAGTAAAAGAAAGGTGAGCTAAAAGAGAGAGAGAGAGAGTGTAGAAGAGTACAACGAGGATCCCTTCCTTCACAAGAGGGAGGTTTGTTTCTGTGACAATGAGGAGGAGGAACCACTTGATGAAGTGATGCAATGAAAAGCCTTGCTAATCCAAAAATCTATCTTGGAAATATCAACTAAGGTTGATAAGATGAAAAATTTCAAACTACTATGAGAATTGTAGGGGAGAACTGATGAGTGGCGAGGTACCCCTACACTCAACCATACGAATACGAGCGTGTACGCGCAATCCGGTCAAACTCCGCAGACTAAATGCCTTAACGCCACAAGAAACACTTGGGGTTAATCGTTTGTTGTCTTCCCAGGCTTGCTTGTATGTGTCACGGTGTATGGTTAAGCAAGTCTGAGGTATGTGATTTTTTTGGTATTTTCG
>MNCI01030468.1:6356-38864 GCA_015680685.1 Gnetum montanum | reverse complement strand
CACAATATGTGTTCATTATAATTTTTAGTAATCTACCTCGTAATTAAAATTTCATTTCATAGTTAAATAATGTGATGAAGAAACATGACATCCAAATATGCTAAAGTTCCATATTTTATCAAGTTATATAATATTTCATTGATTTTTCTAAAAGCTAAGTAGGAAATTAATAGTCTTCTTAATTCCATTAAGCACATGTAGCTTATTTCTACAACTTTTGAATTTTTATGGATATTTTTTTGTTAAAATGAAACTTCTCAATTGTAGAAAGGAATTTGTATTATATGCAAGACGAAAGAATTATATTCAGCCAATTACATATCATAATTTTCCTAATTCTTATAGCTTTTTCCATCGTAAAGGAAATTTATTTAATGCTTGTGCTTTTTCCCTCAAAGAAATAATTCTCAAGAAAATAAAAGATGTTTTGAAGTTGAAGATACAAAAAATCAAGTTAATCTCAATGCTAAAAATGATCAAATAGTAATAAAGAATCAAGAGAAAAAAAAATCTCATATCCATATTTTTTATGGTACTAGAGAAAGTATTCAATAATCGAGAGAAATAGTTCATATGGAAAATCTTTTCTTGTTTAACAAGAATATTATTAATTCAAAAATTAAAACTAGTATTGATAAGAAGATTATAGTTGGTGATAAATATTTTCTATCTAAGATTAATAATGGGTGATGAGGTGAAGATCTTTCACAAGTGGTATCACATTTTTGCATTGATAAAAATAATTTTATTAAGCCATAACTCTCTATCTTAAATACTTTTGCTATTTTAAATTCAAGCATAGATGTTGAAAAGTGATGTAAATTTTGTTAGGAGTGAGACCATCCTCCTTAGTACTAATTAATTTTTTTACTTAGTTTTTGAATATATCAATTGTAAGCTTGTTCATCTAAGTAGATAGTCCTAAAATTAGAAAGTTTATCCTTTCCATATCTTTTTATTGAATTATGTCTACTTAGCATCAAACTTGTCAATCAGAAATTTTAACTATCACTTCACTAAGATTTATACCTTAATGGTACATATATGATGAGTGGCAAGGTATCCGTACACCCACCCATATAAGTCACAAGCCTTGATGTACAATCCCATCAAATTCCTTAGAGCTTAAGGTTCTAACTACACTGGTTCCAAGAAGGGAAAGCTAATCATGATGATTATTGTCTTCTCAACTATACTTATGGAGCTTAGTTGTATGGTTAAGTGAAATTGAGGCACATGATTTTTATTATTTTACATTTTATCCATCTATAATTAACAACAATTTAAAACTTAATTTATGAATCAATTTAACTAATTTAGTTTCTAATTAATAACTAACTATCCTAACATAAATATTAGGTCCCACTTTTTATGCATCTCTTGGATGCGTATAACATTGTTGGGTTACCAAATGTTAAGCATTTATAGTATTACCAAGCATCATATGCATGCTTAAAGTGGTCAAACTTATGTGCTTAATTAACTACTATTTAATCTAGCTAGCTTACTTTACCTTAATTACATGAAAACATTAAATGCATAAATAAAATTTTTAAGCTAGCTAAGGTGCTGCAAGTTTTGATCAGAAAGCTTGTCTTTATTACTATGCATACTATCATGCTCAGGTAGAACATTGCTTGAATAAATATCCATACACTCAATGCCTCTTGCTATGGGAACTTTGAAAAATATCCTAACTCTAGAGAGAATACATTCAAAGAGCTTTATTATGCTATGACAAAAATTATGTCCAAATAGTGTGCCCAAGCGCTATATTTATAGGTGGGCACATATCCCATGATATCATCATGTCTTGGATCATGATATTGGATATTCGATATCAAAGGTAGAATAGATATAGTTCATTATACCCCCATGACTAAATTAAAACTTGTCCTCAGCTAAATAAAAGGAGTAACAAGTCCTCTACAAAATATTGGAAAGGTATGGGATTATTGACTGATATGAAAACTGACTCAGATAGAACAAATAGATCCTAGTTGCCTAAGTGTATATATTTACAATATTTTATAAAATTGGAGGTTACTTACAAAAGAATTGAACACCCTAGCCACAACTAACATCCAACTCCTTTGGTACCTGAAGATCGAGGGAGAAAATTCAATGATCATGAAGGGTCCTTATTGCATGATGCTACTACTTCATCCTCAATGATAATGGCCCTACTTTGAGTTCATTCTTTCCATTTTAATCATAAAAAAATCACAAATTAGTGTGCAAGGTGTAACATATAGCTTCTAGGTACCTTGTCTCATTAGTAGTTATACTTGGCTAGGTTGTGATGATGGTGGATTGATTTTTTAATGGTGTTAGTGGAAAGATTGAAAAATAGGTTGAAATGGATAAGTGTTTCATTTATAAATTCTGAAAACCTAAATGTCATAAAATACTTGAATAGGGTAAAAGAACTCACAACAAAAGGGAAAATATGATTTCATTAAAAAATGTTGTGAAGATGTGCACAATTGCATGTCATTGATGGGGACTCAAAAGAATTTGATTGTAAGAATGTCTAAGGATAAAGAACTTAACTAACCCAATGGAAAGGTATGCAAGTGGGTCCTTCCCAAACTAGGCACATGCCCTTGTTACCATTGCATAACCTTATACCAAGGCATCCATGGACCCCTTGGGTGATTAATGGTTACAAAAATTTAAGTACAAAAACTTGGAAGAAACTACCTAATAATTTTGACACATCAAACAAAAACATGAACATAGGTAGTGAGGTGAGGCATGGAAATCATAGATGGATGAGAGAGAGAGAGAGGAGTGGAACCCTTGATTAAGGTTACCTGAAGTCCCATATAAATGTTTTGGTTAAACAATCTAATAAAATTCATCCTTAGTCCATACCAAAACCAACCACATTTAGTGACTTCACATCACCACTCTAAGACTAGTCCACCCCCTTAAGACACAAGAGAGATCCCATAGAACAACCACCATTCCTTATTTTAAGAAGAAAATAGAAGTAGAAAGTGAGAGAGGTACTTTCAGGCATGGGTAACATGTCTTTCTAGTCCCATAACTAGTGCTTGTAGCCTATTTATTTTATCTAAGAAATGTGCTTTGAACTCCCATCATTTTTTTGAATGAAAACCACACCATGCAAAGACATATTCAACTTTCTATTATTGGTCAACATGGAATGGTAAGTAATCTATGAAAAACACACATGCACCCAAGTAAGAAGAAAGGTGCAAAGAGTACTGAGTCCCCTTGAAGTCACACCCTATTCAAACCCTTGAATCCTTTCCAAGTCTAGAAACTACCAAGGTTACAAGTTTGTTAAATTTTTATTAGTTAGAAAGGAACATCATATTTTTAGAACAAGGGAAACCATAGATTTGTTTTATGGGTGAATTTTGTGGACTCACTACCTATTTCATGAAAAAGAATCTATGTCATAGTTATTAGTAACAAAATTCAAAGCTAGAATTTAGGCACCAATAATCAAATAACCATATAGCACATGCCCACAAAAAATAAATAAGGCATATTATTATTAAAACATAATATGATAATCACACCAAAATAAAGAAAAATATACAAAAAATTGTAAAATATTTTAAGCAAATAAAATGTGCTAACAATGTTGTAAAACAAAAATTGGAAAAAATTAACATAAAAAATAAAGAAGGTGTAAAACAAAAATGTGTAAAATAAAAAGATGAAAAACTAAGGACCCACTTATATAGTTAACAAGGATGGCAATCTTTCCTACAACTAAGTTGGAAGGAGGAGATCCAAAAGATTGACAATGGTTGTCCATCTGATTAGGCATTTATTCAACTACCTTGCTGAGGCTTGTGGAAAGGATTGACTTGTGTTTTGACCAATTACTTCTTGTTTGGGCTCTTAGGTTGTAGATCAACATGATGCCAAAAGTAAAAGCCTCATAAATAATAAAAAATCCTTCCCATGACATTTGGAAAATAGTTCATTTAGATACGTGTGTAGGGTCCTAGTGGAGGATCTTATCTCTTGGTTGAAATTCAACTTTTGTAATTCTAAGGTCATTGTTTTTTTCGTTAAATGATTTGTGCAACTTGTTATATGATAAGGCCACCAATCGATTTTCATTTAGCAAGTTAAGATTTACTAATCTTTGTTTTCTTGCTAGACATATGTTAAGGTCAATGTCATAGGCTTTTAAAAGTGTACAAAGCTTGGATTGAATAGGGAGAGTTGGCAATTTTTTATACACAAGTTCATAGGGAGAGTAGCCTATAGGAAGCTTCCAGGTGAAGAGGTAGGCCCAGAGGACATCATTGAGTTTTGTGCTCCAATCCCTCCTATATTTGCTAACTATTCTCATTAGTATATTTGTGGTTTCCTTATTTATAGCCTCATCTTGACCATTGGGTTAGGAATGATAAGGTGTTATTCATTTATGCTCAACCCCCAAGTGTTACATAAGCTTTCGAAATATGGTGATTGTAAAGTAAGTTCCATTATCAGTATTTACAACATTATGTTGTACAAATCGAGTAGATGTAAAAGATGTATAGTCAATGATAGATGCTACTTCTATCCATTTCATATAATAGTCAACAACTACTATGATGTATGCTATTTCATCTGACATAGGCATGATGAAACCCAAATGTCAAAGGGTTCCAATGGTTGAATCCACTACTAAGGTTCCTCCATTCAAGTATTCATTCCACCATCTCATTGGTAACGTTCATAAGAGTGAAAAAATTAGTAAGCATCCATAAAAATTGTTGGCCAATAATAACCTTTCTTCAAGATTTTAATAGTTATGCACCTTCTAACATAGTGGCCCCCACAAGGACCCTCATGGATATCCTAGAGAATGCATAGTTGATCAACATCAAGGATACACCAATGAACTAGGCCATCAGCACATACCTTGTAGAGGTTTGTGTTGATCTCCATGAAGCATTTCACCTTGCGAAATAACTATTGTTTCTCCCAATGGTCCAACCTTTATGGCATCTCTTAAGTGAGAAGATAGGTGAGAATTCCATCATACCATTTAGGGTTAATAAAAAATTATTTAGTTATAGCCTTGGGAAAGAGAAGTTCATCAAGAAATAGATTAGATAGTGGGCTTTCCTTCTCTTTTTTATCCCATGGCAACTAAAAAAAGTGATTAGTGACCACATTCTTAGTTTCCTTTCAATCTACCATTGTAAGATCAAATTCTTGCAAGATCATCAACCACCGTATGACACAAGGGCTTATCATTGGCTTATTCATCAATAAGTGAATTGAACTATGGTCTGTGTGCACAAACATTTTGTATCCAAGCACATAGTGCCTAAAATTCTCTAAAGCAAACATCACTACCATCAATTATTTTTCTATGATGGTGTAATTCAATTATGAATCTCGAATGCTTTGGATTTTATAGTGGATGTAATATGAATATTTTTTATTATCCAACTCTGTAAGTATAGCCACCAAGGCATAATTTGATGTATCCATCATAATATGGAATGTTCTGGACCAATCAAGTGCTTGTAGAATTGATGTTTCTACAAGTTTATGCTTAAGGATTTTGAATTCCTTTCTTCAATCCTTGGTTTAAATGAAGGAAGAATCAATATTTTTTACCTTAACCAATGATTTTTTGATCTTAGAGAAATTTTCTACGAATCACCAATAGTAACCAGTGTATGCAAGGAATGATTGAAGATCTTTCATGATTTTTGGTTGGCAATGACTCCTTGGATGACCCTTATCTTTTCAAGGTTGATCTTAATTCTTGCTTGTGAGAATTTGTGCCCCAATATAATGCCCTCCTAGATCATTAGATAACTCTTTTTCCAATTTAGTCATAGGTTTGTTTCAACACATCTTCTAAGTACTTGGTCAAAGTAGTCAAGGGCTTGCTCAAATGTAGCTCCATAGGTGGAATGGTCATCCATGAAGACTTCCATCCTACTACCTATCTGTTATAGAAAAATACATAGGACTAGGTGTTGGAATGTAGTAGGGGCATTGCATAGGCCAAATCACATCTTTTAATATGCAAAAGTCCCCAGGGACTTTTGAATGGTCTTTTGAATTTGTCCTCTAGTATTATCAAGATTTGGTTAAAGCCACTATAACCATCTAGAAAACTATAATAACAATGCCTAGATATTCAACTAGTTTCCTAGGATCAACTAATTTTCTACAAAGGTTACAAGCCTAGATCCATCTAGATGTGACATATGTGAGCATAACAGTATGGATTCTGGATGGTATTTGTTTCAAAGGGGACTAGAATGAATTAGATGAAGAGGGAGGTGGAGAAATAGGGTTTATAGAAATAGCTATATCTAAGGGTTTAGGTGAGCTATTAGGTCAAAAAAATAATCTTTTTCTTGATCTATTGTTTAAACCACTTGGTTGATGAACTAGTTTGAGATTAGTGACCTTGGTAGTGTAAAGTTGCTATGGTTGGGCTAGAAGTTCATCCTGCATGGATGGAGTAGGTAGTAGCTGCATTAAGGGNAAGTTCATCCTGCATGGATGGAGTAGGTAGTAGCTGCGTTAAGGGTAAAAAGTGGTACCCCTCCTTGAATGTGAAGAATGCATTCAATAGTATTTGGCAGCGTAGTAGTAATGTTCGAAAGGAGAAATGTGATTGGAAGAGTCACGTGGAGATAGGGCTTGCTAAACGTAATATCCATATGAATTTAATTATCTATAAGGATATTCCTGCCTTGGCGATGGCAACACTCATGACTATGGTTTCTACCACTATTGATACTGTTCGTATAGTTGCGATGTAGTTCCATTTGGATAATATTTTTATTGCTAATGAAACTGTCTAGGATTACCTTGAGGATAAGGCAATCTTTTAGTTTTTTATCTTTTTTCTAATCATGGATTCAAAGCATACACCCTTGATTCTTGTAAGTGTGACATGATGGGACAACATTCCTTACGATGTTCATATTGCTAGATGTCACACCCATCATCATCATCTGATTTAGCTTTTGTATTCTACTCTACTACAGCAATTTTTCCCTTATCCCTTTAATTGTTATTTTTAGCTTCCTTTCATCTTTTGTGATCACGATCACTATCTTGTTCTTTGTACTCTCCAGCAATTTTTAGGACAACATAAAATCTGTTATTCATAGAGCTCCATAACTAATCTACCTTAGTAACAATTTCATAGGAAAATTTTTGAATCAACAAGGTTTTACAATTATCCACCTCATCAAGTGAGGATTTTTTCTTATTATCATAAAATCAGGCCTCCATTTTTCTGATAGAAGGATTTCTATTATATTCTTCTACATCTTCTTGTTTCCTCAACGCTCCTTCTTCTTTTGCTATGTACTCGATCAATCGTTGGATCTGATGGGCTCTTAACCGTAATAATTGCCCTTGGGCATATACTCCAAGAGATCTTTTGATTTTGGATCAAATCCCATCTATGATATGGCAAAGTTGCTCTTGTTGAGAATAACCACGGTTAGGACATCTATGTAATAGAAAATAGTATTGGTCCATGGCTGCATCCAAGGGTTCATGTGGTCCATGCTTTTATCCTTGTATTTTTCTCCTCAAAATGGATACTCAAGAGTATGTATGATATTTATCATTAAATATTTTAAGCATTGTACTCCACCTATGGATCGATTCTAGCTCCAAGGACCAATACCAGCTTGTTGCTTCTTTAATGAGTATCCTAGGAAACAACTTTATCTTTTTCTAGTCATTTTCTATATTTTGCAATACATAGGCATCATGAAAATATTTAATATGGCTCTACATATTTGAGTTACATCCTCCTTTGAACATTGAAATATTTTTCATGTCTAGCCTCTTGATCTAGCTATCCTTTATGTGCCTTGTAGGAATTTTCACCACCTCTACAATATTTAGCATGCTTTGGGTAGCAATCAAATGTTCATCATAGCCATGAGCTTGGTGCCTATGATGCCTTCTACTACCCCTTTTTTCATTATGAAAGGCCTCTCTTAAATGCCCATGCACTAGATCTTAACTTTCCCAATGGTCCTTATGATCATCTCAGCCCCGTCAGTCACCTCCATCATGATTACATCTCCTACAGTTGTGTTCAATGCTAGAAGATGAAGAAGAAGATGATGAAGGCAAAGAGGAAGAAGGACTAGCACCATTATGATGCCTACCATTCCCTCTTTAATGGTTGTGGTCATAATCATGATCATACTTCTTACCTGCATCCCTACCATGAATCACCTCCTTGGACCCCCTTTTATCATGGGATCCATTCTTGCAAGAACCAAGATTATGGATCATAGATTGTAGGTTTTAGTTTTGACCTCCTTCACCAAAGTAAAAGAGAGGAGTCTCTCTATATGAAAAACCTCTAGAGAAGGGTTCTCCACCATCTCTTTTGTATAGAAGGAATGGAGAATCATTGGATCGCTTCCCCTGCACAGATCTATAATGTTTCACTAGCTATCAATCCCTTAGATGTTGTGCATCAATGAGATGATAATCTCTAGCATTACTATCATACATAACATATTCAGCATGAAGCCCTTAGATGCTCAATCACATAAGTGATTGTTATAGCATCGTCAGAATAGATTGATCAGACAACAACTTAATGTTGCCCTCCATGTATTTCCACTACAATTTTTCATATTGGTGTAAGATCAAGGTGATATTGGATACATACTCATCAGGATGAGCATACATCACTCTATATTTCTAGGACACTTGCTAATTCACTCAATCTGACTTGGGCAGAGAATCACTCCTATGAGAAGAAGACATCTTATATTAGAAGACAAAAAATGCAATATGCTTTCATATAGTTGTTGTAGTTATTTTTATATTTGATATGACTTTAGGATTTGTTCTAACAATTTTAAATAGGTTAATAGCATAGATAAAAAACTAAAGGTGCCCAACAACAGTGTCAATGATCAATGATGAGGTACTCCTACATCCAACCATATGAATCATAAGCATTTACACATGATTTGGTTTAATTTTGTAGATCTTAAGTCCCTAAGTACACTAGTTTTAGGATGTGAAATCTAATCATGACCATTTTTTTCTTCTTAAGTGCACTTATGCAGCTTAGTTGTATGGTTAAGCGCAATTGAGTCACATGATTTTTATTATTTTATATTTTAACAATATAAAATTAACAACAAGTTGAAACTTAATTTATGAATCAATTTAACTAATATAATTACTAATTAATAACTAACTATTCTAACATAAGTATCCAGGCCCAGTTTCTGTGCACATCCTAAAAATGTGTAATGCTGCTAAGTTACCAAATGTTACGTGTTACTAGGATTACCAAGCATCATACACATGATTGAAGTGGTCGTACTTATGTGTTTCATTAACTACTATTTAATCTAGCCATCTTACTTTAGCTTAAATACTTGAAAGTATTAAATAAAATTATGCATAACATTACATGCATGAATACAATATTTAAGCTAGCGAAGATTTTGAAAGGTTTGACCAGAAAGCTCATCTTGATTTTTGTGCATAATGTCATGCTTAGGTACAAAAATGATCGAACAAAGATATGTACACTCAATGACTCATACTAAATGCATTTTGGAAAATATTCTAACATTGGAAAGAAGAAACTACAAGAGCTCTAGTATGCTATGACAAAACTTATGCCCAAACTATGTGTCCAAGTGTTATATTTATAGCCAGCACACATCCCATGAAATCAAATATCCAACATCACGTTTTGGACCTTAATATCGAAGTTAGACAATATATAGTTCATCAATATTGTGACATCCCATTCTGGGATGTCATGGTAAACATCAAATATATGATATATTAGATATTATGCGTACAAAGAAAATGTACCAATCTAAAATATAAGTGATATTTAGTATTATGAATAAAGGAAATAATAGGAAAAATGAAAAAAATAGAAGGAAAATAATTTTTTATTAATATAGAATAACATATCTGGATTGTGCTCTAAGAGTGTTCCTTGGGGTTTTATTCCTTTGGCATCTATTCCTTAGAGGCAATCCAGCACTACCACCATAGTTAGGCCTATAACCCAACTAGAATGGATGACTAGTCCACTTCCTATCCCACTTCAGCTAGCTTCTTGTGACTTGCCTATACACGCTTCACCACCCCATGACTTGTCTACACTGGCCCTACCATTCCCATGCTGGCACATCCTCTAACCCTAGGTATAAATGCCTTCGATCACACCTCCAAAGGTTACCTTATGAGACACATCCATTATTACAACATGCCCTTTTAGGTCTTAATCACAACTACCGTTTTAGGTCTTGTTAATATAACAATAACATTTGTTATGAAGAGACACCATCTTCATTACGCAACCACATCATTTGGGAATGGGGATGTGACAAATATAGTTATCTAATTATGGTTCTAGTAGCCCTTAGGTCATCAAACCCATTGGAATTGGACATGTAACTTAAAAATTATAAAAAATTATAAATAAAAAAACATGAAAAATGAAATAGATTTTCAAATTTAGTAATGTTTAGTTAGGTTTACACATTTAGAATTGAAATAATATCTTGAAAAATCAAGAGAGAAAAATTAATTGTTAGCAGGGAGAATAAATCTGATTCTAACAACATTTACATTTGTATTAACATCCTTACTTTAACTTAAAATAGCAAAATAATTTGAGGGAGCAATAGAAAGCTTTAACAAAATATCAACTTATTGGTATGTATAGTTGTAACTTACAAACTAGAAACCACATACTCATAACTCATGTATCAATGTTTAACTTTCACTTCACTAAGTTTTATAAATTATTCTTACAGATAGTTATCTAGTTTTGGTTCCAACAAGTCCTAGATTCCCATACCCATCAAAATTGAACTTGTAACTTGCAAACCATTAAAAGCCACAAATTGTATGTTGTAACTCAATTACTGGTTTTGGTGAAGATGCCAATTACCACCCCTGTCCAAGAGAGTCCTTCTCTATCGCATAAAATAATTTATCATCATAAGACTAGGATAAGAGATGAACTTTTTCATAGGAATTATTATTTGTGGTAGTCCAACTACTTTGTAGATTGCAATTTGTCCTTCGAAAATCAATTCTTAGTAATAATAATTTTACTATCATAATAATTAGAGCTAGTTAGTAATTGGACTTTCTCAATCTAAATAAATAATTATCATCATGATGCTTGGCTAAACGATAGCTTTTTCATGAAATTATTATTTTGGTTGAGATAATGCACACTAGTTTTGATTTTTGTTTTCAATGTGTAAGTGAAGCAATTTGAGATTTTAATAATTTAAAAAATATAAAATATTCTCTTGGCCAAACAATGGATATATATCCTAAATATATAGCTAAACTAGTGTTTAATGTTATCATCACTAATTTATATAGCTTATTGATAAGGTATAGTTGAATTTGAATGAATTATATTTTGTACATCCTTAATATTTAGTTTTTTTCTAAATGCAATAGAATATTTTTAGAACATAGATAATTTCATAAGAAAAGTGTTTTTTCTTTATGTTATTTTCCTTTTCCTAAGGTTGGTAAGCATAAATTTCCTTTAATTATAATTTCCATATGCATAGTTTACAAGGCATTTTTCTTGGATTCTTTGCTATTAGATAAATTTATTGACTTTTTGTTCAAACCATAAGTAGGATTTCATAGCCTAGTGCTACTTACTAGAATTGAAGTTGACACTAATAATTTTGAGTTTTCAAATTAAGAAACTTACCACTTAAAACAACTAGTCAAGACACTCATCTCTTAATTGAAAGGTCATGGGTCCCATTCTTGCTTTCACTTTTAGCTAGGGTATTTTTGCAGTGGGAGTTTTCTTATTAGTGGGTTACATCTAATGTAAGATGTAATAATTAATATAAAACAAATAAGTCTTTCAACTTCCAAACACATGTTGTATTCTACCTTGCCTAAAAATGTTGTTTACCTATGCTTTAAACATGATTATTCCAAACACTTCATACTTTCAAACCTATGCTATGATCCTCGTGATGTAAACTTCAACTTCACATAAAAAATTATTGATTCCTTTAAAATTGATTAGAACTCTGAAACTCACATTTTGGTTGGTAATTCATGATCTATAACTACTAATCCACTTAAAAATTACTGTTAACATGATCTATCCTCTACAATAGCAAACCCACGATCATGAAAATGCATAATGGTTTATCATTCCAAAAGAATAGTTCACTACTTCCTTTTCTTGATTAGCATTATTTGATTATGCTTTGTAATCATCCTAGACAAATACAACCACTCATACTAAAGATCATTTTAAATTCATTTGGACCTTCCCAACCTACTAAAATTCCAATCCTGCGATAGATGGTTGAAATGATAAGCACCATGATGCTATTGGATTTGCGTTAGGTTTGGCAACGCTTTATCTTTGACACATTAGTAACATCGCAAAGGATGGAGGTTAGTGTTTGAATGTTCTACATGATGCTCCATAGAAAACAGAGTAGTATAATGTCATTAAAATATTAAGGTAACAAGTTGAAGAAAATGGAGCCTTTATGTTTTATGGATGGAGATGCAGCATAATAGAGGTTATTGCAAATTGTAGCGGATTTGAGTTTTATAGATTTTTTGTGAAGGTACACTCCAAAATGTAAAGTTGAATGCTAGTTAGAGCTTAGAGGAAAATAAAATAGAGCTTATGGTAATCTTATTCTTTAGCTTGACAAGTTAGTTGTTCATTATGAATTTTGAGTCATTTATTTATTTAAACTCGTAAAATTTTATTGGTTAATTGTCTATAGAAAATGATAAAGAATAACAATAGATAAATAGTTTGCTTTTAAAATAAGGCCTTCTAAGATATTTTTCAAACATAATTATTATTTTCCTTCTATAATTTTTTATAGTTTTTTAAACTTGTTTCATCAATTTGAAAATTTATTTAGGATCACAATAAAAAATGCACCCATGAACATTCTATTTATTAAACCATATAACTCCATCACAAGACCATCCTTTATCTTTGGTTTTCATAACTACTTTTTGTAGTATTTATCCAGTAATAACTTGTTAAGATTAGGAGTGTAGGTTTTAGCCTCAATTTTTAAGAGGATCATCTCTACTTGAAGAAGCATAATATCATATTATATCAGTGTCTTTAATTTGAATTCATATAGTAGGAAAAGGTTACAATTTTTTTTGATTTATTTCCAATATTTATTTGCTAGTCTATGATCCCATACAACACATCCATAAAGAACAATTGATTAAACAATGGCTTGATAAATTTTTTTTTGGATATTCTAAGCTACAATAGATTTTTTCTATATTTTCATTTTAAAGCAAATAAAGTTTAATCCCACTTGAAACTTTTTGACTTATCCACACATCTATATATTTATTTCTTATAGAAAAATTGTATATCTTATTACAGTTTCTAGAAAATATAATTTTTCTCTTCCAAACATTAACTTTCATTGTTGAATGTTGATAAAAGTTATCAAAAATATTAAGCATTTATTGCAATCCTTCCATGGAATTTTAAATTGCCACAATATTGTAAACATAAGGAATGAGTCTCATAGGATTACTTCCAATTGTAATAGCTAAATTAAGTTGGTATTATATGCCTCCACTCTTTTAGTTCATCAATAAAAAGCCTAAATAAAAAACGAGAAAGAGGATAGTCCTTTTTTTTTTTTTTTTGCTAATGCTAAGAGAATTATTAGATATAGAAATTATCTCTCACCTTTTGTTGTATTAGAGGTGAAGTTGTATTTCACCAAATGCAAGTTTGGATCTAGAAACACAAACATCATTTTTATTTAAAATAGGAGTAGCTAAGTCATTTTTGATGAAAAATAGTTTTGACTTTAGTTAGGATATTTTTCTAAAAGGATATATGAAAATATTGCATAGGATTACATGGACACATAATGATTTTGTTGCTTTTGGTTTCATCATTAATTTATGCAAAAGAGATCTTTATAATTTTTAAATGTCTACTCATGAATTTGATGCTTTTTATACCTCTTTAAAATGCACTTAGTATACTCTACCAACAAAGTATTTAGGCTTTTCTTACTCAATTGCAAAATATAGAAAGAGTTTTGTATGAAGATGATCAACAAAGGTAATAAAAGTTGGAAGGTTGCCAAGTTAAAATTATTATCCTAAATACATAGAATATGGTTAGTAAGATCAATTATTTAGTCCTTGACCTTGTATTTTTTTTTTTTAGTTCTAGAAGGCTCCAAAATTCATTATCTCTATTCTAGGAAAATTTTATCATTCTTTTCTCTAGTCCACTTTATTGTCCCAAACCTATCACACCAAATCATAGAAAAATATTTGTATACTAGTGGATCCTTGATCTATGGATTCTAAGAGATGGAACCAGGGCTACTTGAAATGCCCATTATGCCAATATGTAGAAGCAAAACCAACAACAGCAACAATAAAAGTAGCAAGATATGGCAAGAGATCAGGATTTGGTGGGAGCCTAACCTTAACTATGACTGAAGGAAGCATATGATCATTGCCTTCCTAACTCTCACTTTTGTATGCTCTTATGTATCGTTAAGTGTGAGTTAAGACATGATATCTATTTTATTTGTTTTTAGCCTAACTATTTGGTGGATAGATGAATGGTTGATAATTAACTATTCTAACTATCTAATGGTTCTAAAGCTAACTATCCTTACATCAGTATTCATATCCACTTATTGTATACATCTTGAACTTGTATAAATGGTGTTGGATTAGCAAGTGACAATTACAGGGCATATGAAATGGACATTGCTGGGATTACCAAGCATTATATGTTATGTTTGAAGTGGTCATACTTATGTGTTCATTATTGATTATATTAATTACTTTAATTACTATAACATGGAATGTAAAATTCATGTAAAGTAAAGTACTAATTAAGAGATATTAATCTAATATAAGTATTGTAATTAATATTGGAAATTTTTTCTTTATTCTCATTTACATTAAATTTTTCAGGTACACAATGCCCGAATAAAGATCCATACAATCTCTTAATTCATACTTTGGGTACTCAGATGGAAATTATTCTAACTTAGAAAATAATAAATAGTAAGAGCTTCACTATACTAATAATTTAATGTGTCATAAATGTGATGGGTTCATGCATTTATATAGGCTTGACTTACATTTGCATCCACCATGCATCAATAAGGCCATGTCAATGGGGCTACATTGACCCATGCCCATCGATAGGGCTACATCAATGGGGCTACATTGATGCATGATCATTGACATAGCCAATCGACTAAGCTTCATTAACCCTTCTCTATGATGTAACATTTAATCCATAAGATTAAGCCCTACTATTCACAACAAAGCCATATGACCATATACCCCTTATAATAGAACTATAACTATAGCATTGATTCTATAGGTTAATGAAAATGAGGTACTTTTATGAGTTTTATTTTATTTCTTCTTTTATCATTCTTATTTATTTATTTAATTTATATTATAAATTAGATAAGTAAAATATTTTATGGTAATATAAATTGAGAATGAGGATTTTCCCTACATTCACTTAGTTAACTAGAGATACGATATGTATATAGTGTACTTTGGTTAAAATGAATGATTATTGGTTAGTAGACCTTTCATTCACCTCTTGTCATTTTCTATAGATTGAGATAATTTCATAATTTTTTTCATAACAATCGCCATTATCATGGAATAGTAAAGGTTATAATTATTGGACCCAATTTAGAAATATTCAGAAGCTCCTCATTGTATGATGGATTAATTGATACAGTATGATTAAGATAAATCACTCTTGATATATAGAGAATAAGTATTTTTAGTAAGCACAAAAGAAAATATTGTGGAGGTACTTCAAATTTTCGCTTGTAGTTATATTTCCCCTAAATGCGAGAACACAAAATAAATTTCCTAAATGAAGAATGAAGCTTATGAAGGTAAAATATTTGTAGAAATACCCAAAAGAATGTAGACTATTTTAGTAATGATATTGAAAATGTTGGAAATCTTAACCACTTTAATATATTGCAAGTTATTTAGTTGTTAAGCATACAAGTTCATTGATCAAGCTTTAGGAAATCAATAAGAAGGGCTATATTCTAATCTAAATTTGATATCATAAGATACCCTACTATAATGTTGGATAAATAAGAAAAATATTAATTAGCTTCAAGAAAAGAGCTTGTGAGGGTATACTTTAATCTAAAAGATCATTTTTCCTATTAAAGCTTATCAACTAAATTTTGGATCAATACAGATTGATTTGCAATGTTGAAAGAAGTGGTTCTAGCACATAACAAAGTTACAATTTGCAAAAATATTTACTCATAGTTTAATAAGTTGAAACTTACTAGTAAAAGCTCATAGAAGTAAGGATTTGAAGGAATGAGATTAGTTATATCGAGGAAAGCTAATATTATTTAGCCATGTTAGCTCATGAAGTTGGAATGATTTGTAGAGTTAAAAAGTGATTCTACAAACCATGTCAACCTTATTGGATTTGTGGAGTAAAAAGAGATTCTACATCTATATGGTTAAATATCTATATATGCCATGTTAGCTTGAAGAGTTAGGAAATGTTAGTAAAAACAAAAATTTGTTCTACGAATTGGTTTTATAAGAAAGCCTTGAAATAGCTACATAATCCACATAAGCTATTGGATAGTTAGTCCATAGAACTAGGGAAGCTAATGTTAGGTAAGGTAAAAAAGTTTTCATCAAAAGCAAAAAAAATTAATTTACTTTCTATAGTATTAATTTCTTTTTGTTGTGGAGGCTCAAGAATGACAAGCTTTTAGTTTCTATTACTATTTGTTCATTATTTATTATTGATGTGTTCTCTTATTTCTAGAGAGAGTTTTCTCCTTCTATTTACAAAAAACCCTTTAGTATAAAGTAAAAACCTAGGCACTTCTAAATAAGGGCAAGCCCTGATCATTTTCCTACCTTATTGTAAAGATGAAAACCTGAAAAGACATTCTCAAAACCATTCTGCTTTTTCTTCAGACTCTCTCTTCGATAATATGATGTACTATGATCCTTTTTTTAATACTATTATTTATTTTTCTATGTTGTAAGACAAATGTGTCATTTATTTCAATTTTTATGAATTTCTATAAATGTCACTATCATCCTAGTCTAGGTCAATCTTGAATACCTTTGTCAAGTAGTCAAGCCATGAGCAACCTTATTTGGTTTTATCCTGGAACACACTACCTAGCGGGTTGTTGCTTGTGATATTGATGTTTATTCTTTGGCAGTACCTGAAACCTACATTCTCCTTTAACATCATGCATGTGGAAATAATATTTTTACCAATCAAAGAGGAAACTAGGTTGAAGATATATAGCTATGTACCCTATTGCTACTCATGAGCCACCCTATATGATCATTTTGATGTCACCTTGTATTCTCATTTTGATGGTGTAGGCACATAAAGTAGCTCAGTGAAAATATATACAAAAAGTTAGTTAAACATCATGGAAGTTTTGCTTCGTCTATTATTTTTCATTTGTACACAAGATACCCATGATATTAGAGCATTACATGCATAGTTGACTAAGTTACAGAATCCATGGTGGCTATTTCTTTTTCAATCACAAAATAAAAAGTATGGTATCAGCTACTTGAAATTCATTCGTATTTCTTTCATAATTTCTTGTTGATGCATAAAATTATACAGTACTCCAAATGTCACATGTAGCTAAAAGATCTCAAAATCCATCTACAAATCTAATTGTTTTGCTAATGGAACCCTTAGTATCCCAATGGAATCATATTCACTACGAATGTAAGCAGTTGCATGCATGTAAATGAGTCCATCAAAAACATAGTCAATGGATAAAAAATTGAAACAAATTCCAAAGAAGAGAATGTTTTCACATGCATTAACTTGCACATGTTTGAAAAAGAGACCTACATGGCAAACCATTCTCAATGACCTCAAGAATCAACATCAATGAAAAGAGGCCATGTGATAGAAATTTATTAGTCTTTGTCTCTATGAATATTAAACAATCAATGCCTAGTTTCAATGTGGTACATCTAATAGAGGTTGTTGCACATGATTTGAACTGGTCAATTGTAGCTATTCCCTTTAATGATGCAAGATCCAATTTTTTGTAAGTATAGTGGTAACTAATAATGATAATTAGATCTTAAGTGTGAAGTAAGCAATGAATACATTTTTTTCTTTTTAAACATAAAAAATGCAAGAAAATAAAATTTAAATAATCTAATTAAAGATCCTTCAAAGTAGCATTGTATACCAAGATCTTAATGAAACAAAAGTATAAATGAAACAAGTGTAGAAACGAAATAACTAAAATAAAACAAAGGATCATCATTAATGTTCACCTTCATCTCATATATGATAGGCTAATCATTAAGATAGACTAATAAGTAAAATAAAATAAATAATTAAGAGAATTCCAATAGTACATATAAGGTCTTGATGAAGTAAATAACATAATATAGAATATGGGGGTGATGAATCCCTAAAGTAATTATAATATAATTACACCCTAAGATAAATATTCCAATTAGAATTTTATAATTTAGTATTACCCACCAAAATTGAACCCATGACCTTGAGCACTCCAATCAAGAGTCCTACAAATAGGCTAACATCTCATTGTTAAGAAAATATAAAAAGTGAAAGAAAATACTAGCAAAATATCATAAAAATAATTATTAAAAAAATACCTATTTGCACTTTTCTTTTGCACTATTCTTTGTTATGTTTTGAAGGTGCTTGAGCAAAGCATAGAAAATGCCCTCAATGTAGGCTTGGAATAAAGGTAGTTCAATATAATCCATACGATATCATCAATATAGGTCCAGTGTGACCATAGAAGTTTACCCCTTGTATAAGATATACTTGATATATATTGTCCATGAGTGTAGGCACTTGGCATTATATTGATGTCAAAACTATAAAATAACAAGGATGCTATATCCAAAGTATTCATAATAAAATTGACTATAAAACCAACAACTAAATCACTAATAAAAACTATTGACTATAATTATTATTTTTATCATACAACATACACATCCATATGATCCTTTGCATTGGGACTATGCCCCAAATTTTCCCAACATAGCTAGCACCTTCCATTAAATTTTATTAGTACACATATCAACACAACATGACATCTATATATATTATTTCCCTCTATATATCATAATAGAAACACTAATTCCCTTTACTAATAATGAGTAATTGTTGAAAATGATTTAAATATCCATAATCAAATTTATTGTAAAACCAAATAAACCACTAATAAAAACTATTGACTATCATTATTATTTATTTCATACAACATACACATCCATATGATCCTTTGCACTAGGACTATGCCCCAAATTTCACCAACATAGTTATCACCATGCACTAAATTTTATTAGTAAACATATCAACATAACATGACATCCATATATATATACATATTATTTTTATTATTATTAGTGCCCTATATATGTCATAATAGAAACACTAATAACCTTGACTAATAATGACTAAGTTTTGAAAATGCTCTTTTTTGCTATAAAAACTTCAATGAGATTTCTTAACTAGGGAAAAATGACATAGAAGGGCTAAAATTTTTTATCTCGGTTTGAATGCTTGATAGGCTTTAACTTTGAGTACACATAGGAATTGAAATTTTTTTGCATGATTTGCTATAACTTGTATTACAAATATTAAATAGAACATTGCTTTCTCCTCCCTAGAGAAATCAAGGATAACTTAGAGTGACAACCACTACTGATGAGTTAGTTTTTTAGAGAATAAGTTTTGAAATGTTGCAATCCATTTTAGAAAAACTTTTCTCAAAACAACTAATTTAGAATTTAATATTATTTTAAATGAAAAATAATATGATGTTATATTTCTATCCTATAAAATTTTTGAAGAAGAAAAAATGTAGAGAGCAAGGCTTCTTATCTTGAAATTTGAAAAAGAAGGGATTAAGAAATCCATTTTACAAAATTATGAATAAGTTAAATGTTGCATTTAGGAAGATGTAAGAAATTTACCTTACAGTTCCCTAAATAAAATCATGTAAAACCAAAATAACTAAATAGAAAGAAGATAATATATTTGATCAGTCTTGATGTTGTTGATGATGAAAGGAAAATAAGGTTAATAAATAAAAGAAATATATGTTAGTATTGAATCACCTAATAATAAATAACATGATGATGATAAAGAATCCATAAAATTCCCCTTTTTTGAGAATTTTCTTCCCATATTTAGATTTAGAAGATGAGAAAAGTCTTAAATATGTAAACCTTGTAAAAGATTCTAAGAAATTCTAGTAGGCCAACCATAGAAACATTGTTGATTAAAAAGCCAAGTTAATGGAAAATCAATTAGTCTAAATGCTTCCAAAGTTGAGTTATAAAGTGTTAAAAATAAAAAAGACAAAAGATATCTAATCAAGAAAATTGAAATGTTAGATGAAGAATAATAGGTCATCTAAGAAGAATTAAAGCCTATAGTTAAAAGTTAATTTTAACAAGATTACAATGTCCTCATTCATAAATGGAAGCAAGTGTGTTTAGCTTATATAAATAAATTTATTTTAATTATGATGTGATATTCATTTCAAAACTCTTATTTAAGATGAAAACTTCTAAAAATATTATTTCAAAACTCTTCTTCACTTTTCAAATTCTAGATAGTAGTTTCCTCCCTCCTTTTAATTCTAGTGTAAGATGAATATACATTTCTATACCTTACTTAATGTAAATTAAATTATTCAATATGCATTTATGTTTTACCTAACATTTCAAGAAATATATCACAAGTGGTATTGGAAAAGCTAACAATTTTACAAAGCCAAAATGGTTGAAGTAAAGAAAAGTTTGTTAAATTTTACAAAGGTTTAGTATACCCATAGGAACAACAATACATTAAAAAATTTTAAAGAATCAAAACATCCAAGACAATAAACAAGAGCAAGAAAAGGATCATGGGGTTACCCTATAAAGATAAAGTAGTTTTTTTACACTTTTAATAAGAGTAATACAATCTTTATAACTAACATTAAGATGTTGAAGCATATCACCATACTTGTCCAAGCCTTGACATAGTCTATAACAATGTGTTACTAACTTATTACCAATATATCATGTGTTCTATAACTTAGCAATCATTCTTTCTAATTGAATGGTTTAAATCTCATTAAAGTCAAGAAGAAATTCCATACTATAGATATATACATAAAGGTTGGATCTCATATAGCAATGTGAAAGGATGTATTATATCTAAAACATATGAGATATAATAAATGTTAAAAAGGTTATTACATATTGATTATGAAATGAGCAATACAAATATTTGTTTTTGATCTTATCATAATTTTACATTTGATATATTTTCTTGTCTACCTTGATAATTACTTGAAGAGGATTAAGTTGACTTTAATTTTAATGTTGCATACATGAAGATATAGATACATCTATATACCTTGTTATTGTATTAACAAAAGAGAATGGCTTGAAGGAAGAATCCTAATTCATAAGCTTTATTCATTACACAACCTTGTTACATTCTAGTAAATTGATCTTCTTCTTATAGATAGCAATAGACATATATGTGAATTTTAGGGTTAAGTGCACACACACACATAGAAACACATAAATAAAAATATAGGAAGATCCTTCTTTTCATATTACAAAATTATATGAGAATAAAATACTTTAAATTTTCTAGGAATTTTCTCAAAATTTTCTAATATTTCAAGATTATCCTCTTGAATAGAATGATATGAGAAAATTTCTCAACTATAAACTCATTCAAAGTTATCAATGAATTTGCAATTCAAAATCCTTCACATATTCAAATTTTTATTTTAGACTATATTAGACATGTAAAGTTTAAACTTGATCCTTTAGTCAATGAATCATTTAAAGTTCTCCTTTCAACTCATGAAAAATCCAACTAACAACAACAAGAATGTCTTTAATAATTGTATTGTTAACAAGAATAAGAACTGGTATTTTGATATCACATTAGGTAATTAGAGTTGGAGTTAATGTACTTATAGAAGAAGCTCTTTGATTATTGAGACTACCTTACAGAATAATGATACATATAAGGGGTAAATTAGAGAAAGATGTTCCCATCCATACACCTCCCACTTCTTTACCCTTAACTAATTTTCTCATTACTTGCCTAAGGTAATATTGAAACCAAAGGACTCTACCTATGGATTACTTAAAAATAATTATCATAGTAAGTAGAATAATAGCAAGAAGAAAAAAACAAAGAGGGAAAGAAAATATTTACTAAAACAACCTTTTGAAGTTCTAAAATAAGGTTTCCATGTTTGTAATCCTTTTCATTCTTATCAAAAGAAAAAAAAAATTTTCTAGCCTTACCAAGAAATAGAAGCCTATTGAGGTTTGTACATTAAGCTATATTATTTTATGAATATGTACAAGGAAGAATGAATGAATTAGAAAAGCAAAGTCAATACAACTTACCTTATAGAAAAGCTATCAATGTTTGGTGTTACAAATCATGGGTAACTCTAATTTTACTAGGATTTTATTATGGAGATTAATTGGTCAACTTGTTTATAATTCTTGATTTTATATTAATCACTTGTGAGTCAACATCAACAATTACTTTATTTATTGAACTTTTGTATGCATGATTTCCTTCCATGGAAATTTTTACCAGTTAGTCCTCTTAATTAGACTAGGCTTTTCTAAGCCTATAATAATGTCTTTATGTGACAATAAAATTCTTAAAGTACCACTTTATACATGGCCTATTCCTGGTGGGATCCTTAGGTATGCATTTTATGTTGGTAGTTAGAGTATATGCAACCAAAAAATGTTTTATATTTATTGATTTTTGGATTTTTCACTCCATTTACATTTAATCATATTTAACTTCACATAAATAATGCACTTGACATATCATGAATGTCATTATAAAATGTTCCTTTGTTAAAAACAAATATCTTAGACTAAAAGAAGCCTTGAGTAGAAGGTGAAAACTCCAAATGATATCCTTAAAAAGGAGAACTCTTGCAATTCTTTTCCTATTGTAGAAAGGAGATTTTTAAGAATTATCTAAAAGATAAAAAGGACCTCAAAACCATTGAGCCATTTTTAGTCACACCAACCTTTCTCATTATTCAATTTGTTAAAGGATTATTTTTTCAATATACCCATAGATTTAACTAATAACAAAACTTAGTGATGCAAAGATTACAAGATAACAAAGCAAGGTAAGGGATTGAGCATGAATTTGCAACAATAAAAGTTAGGAAAAAATAAAGATTTACCTCTAAAGAAAATCTAATATAATAAACAACTCATTATTCATGGAAATGAAACCTAGACATGCCCAAAGCACTCATTGTGCATCTTAAACAAGTGTTTAGTACCTATTGGTTTTTATTTTGGCATGAAAATATGGTCAAGTGCATCCCATGAAACAAAAGTAAGTTGAAAATTCAATGAACATGGTCAAAAATAATGGAGATCCATTAGAGGAGATTATTGAACTTCGTTGATGCAACTTTTTAAGCTAAGTTGGTATCATGTTTAAATAGTTGGTAATATTACATAATCATGTTTTCAAGAATGATGATAAACCTAATTTATTTCTAAAACAAAAGTTCAAGTTAGCCAAAATTATAAACCTAATTTCTTTTTAAATTGGCCAAAATTTTAATCCATCAACCAATATGGACAACTAGCCATTGTAATTTTCTACTTATTAAACATGTGCCCTAACATTGAGGATGTGGTTATCTTTTATATGAATGTTGTCATAATGACTTAGCTTTACCAATTACCAACCAAAACAAGGTGGTGTTGCATTGGTCTGTGTATCACTTGATATGCTATTATAAGTTGCTTCATCGATTCTCCTTATGTTCATCACCAACACCACAATCAATTCCCCATTGAGTTTCAATACAAGGTGATCCACTAGAATATTTCCATTAGCAAACCCATCATTTCATTTCTCATTCATTCATGGTAGCTTCGATGGAGAAAGTACAACGCAATGCTTTCATGCAAGCAATTGTCATAGCATAGCTTTCCAATGTAATAAACCACAATGAATATTCTAATTACTGCTTTAGAATGACCAATAGTGAGCACATGACTAAGGTCAAGTGTAAGTTCCAATGCATATGTGAGAAAGCACAGATCAACCAACCAGAGGTATGTACTATTCGTGGATGAGATCCTAAAGTAGTATCCTAGCCTTACCTCCTATGATAATTTCTTACACAATGATAGACATTAGATAATGCCAAGGGAGATACCATTCCTTTGCGTGGGGCTAGCCTTTGAGCAGCATAACTCACTTGGTCTTCATTTGCACATCCACCATCTATATCCTCTACAATGACTTTGAGCTCACAAAAATCATGGGCCTTAGTCCCCATGTGGAGAGGATCATGATCTACCATGCTGAATACCCTGCTAGTGGCAATGACCTCTGAATCACCAAGACAGTCACTAAGAGTCATCATGGTACCCACGTGCTCATCATCTACTTCGAGAACATTGCTTGCCTCTTCCATGGTCTTGGCCCTAATGGTAAGCACATCAAGAACCTAGTGTCCTAGGTTCTCTTTAGCAATGGCATGGCTACCCTCATTGTTGGAGCTAACCCTAATGTTGCAATAGGAGAGGGCCCATGATTTGAGTTACTCTTTGCTCAATAGACAGTGCTGCCAAAGAACTATAAAGGCATCGAGGGCAATGTTATAAAAGCAATGTTGATGATGCATTTGCTAAAGAATGTGGCATTTTCCATCCCCAAAAATATGGAAGACAAATCAAGAGGATTGTTATGCCACTAGGCATATCAAATTCTAATTGGAATAGTATGTTCTGGATCTCTTACCCTAGTAGAGTAGCCATCCTAGATATCATGGAGGCCTAGCGAGAGCTATAGCTTAGAAAGCTGCAGGTGAGTCAACATGTTCTAGTGAAGAATAGAAACAAGTCTAGCACAGTAACTCTATTCATTCTAAAGGATATTCACATGTGGTTTCCTACCAATGGATGCTCCACTACAAGATGAGAGGCTATGATTAGATGTGCTAGTAGGCTTCAACCTTGATATCTTTGTTGAAACAATCATTTTGATGGATTTCCTTCTTAACTTAGCATCACTAGCTACATAGAACTCCCACCATTCCTTCCTATTTTACAATTTTAGTATTTTACTATTTGCCTATTTTATAGACCTCCAAGGACATTTTCTTGATGCAATTCTTAGCTTTGTCAACCCCACTTTCTAGCCTTCCCCAAACATATTAAGCCTTACTCTTTATCTTTCTAAAGAAATAAACTAAGAAATAACTTGCTTATTATTCTATTCTATTAAATAATAAGATTGATTTATTGTTGTTATGCAATGGGTTCTCACCTATTTGCTTTTCCTTCATCTACAATACATAAACATCATATCATGTTATGAATTAAGCATTTAATGGAACATTACTTTTTCAATACAATCCTATGGGTATATAAATAATTAAACAAACCAATGCAAGATATTTCCTTGGTCACACCTCCAAATGGAGTTAATCATGAAGTAAGCTCATTTACATGCATAATATAAAAAGAACATAAAAGAGAGTCAAATTCACATTCTTAGAGTATTTATGATTTTGATGCATTATGAAATTTATATCAAAAAATATTTTTAATGTTGGTAACATGAAATACAACCAATTAATTTAACAATGGCAAAACATGAATGTTGAGGCAACCCATAGATAATAATGCCATAGCTTTGTAATATGCATCTAGGTCATGGAAGAATGGCCTACAAAACATGGGTCTATGATAGCATAAATTAGGCTTGCTAGAAGTTGTGAAGAAACACAAAGAATTACTTATAAGATAAATGAAAATTATTGTGGAGAAGGTTCAATGAAATAAGACTTACCTAAATTGTAATGACTTATGCTTTTTACACTTCATATTATTTGTTAGCCTTAGGAAAAGGAAAAGAGTGAAGATGAAAGTAAATAGTAATTTCATTGGCATTTATTTAAAGTTTATATGTTTTGAGTTTATATGCATGTATAACAATGGATATTTCATCCTATCCCATATTGTTAATAAAGAGAATTTGGGTTTATTCCACCAAAAAGGAAATATAAAGTCTTTGTTAAAACTAATAGGTGATAGAGATAACATTATGGTCCATCATTAATTACTAATTATATTTAAATTTTTAAATAATTTTGGATAGCCTTGTAATGGGATGCTCTTGTACAATAGTTCACATCTACTCTACTACTCCACTAGTACTACACTAAAAGTAAAAGTAGGCATTAAAATCATTTCCTCCTTGTGGAAAGATAACCCTTATGATAGTTGTATTACACAGTTAGGTCCTGTAACCATTTTCATTGAAAATGGAAATGGCTTTTATGGAAATCCGAAATTCATGACTAAGTAATAACATTGTAATTTGTAAACATTTTTGGAAGGAAAGTCTAATTAATAGAAAATTTAAATTTGTGTGCACTAATGATGAGTGCAAACATGCAAAGAGATACAATCATTTTATGAATATAAAGCGTTCAACAAAACCATTTTATTAGAAACTAAAATTACTATATGAAAAAACTAATTAAAATATAGAATATGTTGAAATAAAGAAAAATAACATATATAAGATCTATGGTAAAATCCTTGAATATGAAGGAAAACATCATAGTCAAGACAAGGAATTTCATTCTATATCAACCAATGAGTACAATGTTTCTCTCTCACTATTTACAATTGATTCATCACAAGCTCGCAATACACTTGTATTGATGACCTAACATCTCTTAATTATCTAGTATATGAAACTATTTATGTCCACATTACAAGTAGCAGATGGTATATGTTATACATTGACTTAAACAAAAACTCAAATTTACATTTGATTATTGTTCATAAAATAGAGAAAGGAATATTTTTGAAACAAAAAAGAGAAACATCATAAAGAGAAGGAAAAAGTACTAGATAAGTTGTTATGAAGTCAGCAATTTGTACATTGAACTCACTTTGCCTTATTCAAAGATTTTTATCGTCTTTTTTATAAGCTTAAGAAGTCTAAGCACTACTTGAACTTCTTCAATACTATTACCCTTGGTGACATATCTACATAATTTTGACTTGTACAATTTTTCTCAAGTAACAATCTATCTTCTTAAATAATCTAACTTATCCAATGATATTTTGAGAAAATGAAATCTTTTCTATCATGATGAATTAGATTCTTGGCTAAATATATGACACTATAATTACCACAAGATATTTTATTTTTCATTTTTAATGAACAACTCATCCAATATGTCCTACAACCAAAAAACTTCATTGCAAGCCTCTATGATAGCTATGTGCTCTACTTGAATGGTAGACAATGCTACAACAAATTGTAATTTTGGCATCTAGCTAATTAAACCATATGCAAGAATAAAGATATAACTAATTATAGATATTATCTTTTCTAAAACACCTACATAATGAGAGTTAACAAAACCACAACCTCACTATCATATTTCTTATACATAATACAATATTCTTTCATTCCCTTTAAACATTAAATCATGTTTCTCTCAATTACTCATATATTTACCCATTATTTTAATTGGAAGTGAAATATACAATCTTGTACATACCATGGAATATACTAAAATTTCTATTGTATTTTTCATAAGGCATAAGAGACATACATTAAACTATAACATAAATAGAACAAAAACTTGAAATGAGTAGCAAAGGGGTACTTACAATTTTAGCATCATCATATTAAAACTAAAACTAAAATTCTTTTTATTATGTTTAGAGACACTTAGGATCTATTCAATAGAAGAAATATACATATTATGTGTAGCAAATGCTTCTTCAATAAAGTTACCAAGTTTCATTGGTGCTATACCAAAAATTTTAATAAAAGTACTACCTATAACTTTCCATTTATGGTGACTTTGCATAATGTAGAATATCCATCTAAATGTTCCTTAGTAGAACCACTCTTTCTATTTTGTAGCAACTAAGACTTCCTCCAAAAATTTAGTTATTGTGCTACACGAGAAACTCTGAATGTATGCTACAAATTAACAAAGATCTTCTATCTTTAAGAACATCATATCTTCTTTAAGAAGTATCAAATGATATTGTACCCACCTTTTTACTCAAATTTCTTCTAGCAAAAAATACTTTTGTACTTCTTCTATTTCCTCATATTGTCTAGGACCCCACACTCTACACCCATACAAAAGAGTTGGATGTACAAATAGAACAAAATAATTATTTTTTGATTTCCTAGTGTAAGATAGTTTCCTTTTGATATTTCCTTTTTAAGGCTCCCAATCTACTATTTAATGCACATCTCTAAAATGTAATTGAGAGAAAGATCTAGAGCAACTTATCTATAGGTTGATGTCATATTTAATGGGTCTTTTCAAGTAGTGAAAGAGGAAGCCTTATTCCTAGTACCACACATCACAATTTTGGTTTTCTTCACATTGACTTTTATTTCTGAACATTGGCAAAAATCATCCAAGAAAGTAAGGATTTGTTTTAATCCTTAATAGAGTTGGAGATAAGAGCCACATCATCAACATATACCAAAAGGTTGACAAAGTGATCATTAATTTTAATAAAGTATCTATTAAGATCATATCAAATTGCATGATGATTTATCAAATATATTTTTCTTGTAAAAAACATTGGTTAACATTTCTTTTGTCTTCATGCATCTCTATGACCAAGATTTTATTTGTTACTCCAAGATCTTAGTTTAAAATTTTGGTAAAAGTCTAAGCTATAAGAAAAAAATTCAATAAAAATAGATAACTATAATTTCTAATGCATTTCTTGTAAAATAGCCAATAGAACCCTTAATAAATAATCTTCTTAAATATATTATTTCTAGTATGATGACAAGCTTGTTGACATTACATTAACTTTAAAAGTGTTTCTACTAGATTTAATTTTAATTTATCTATTTTCCTTAAAAAGAACATCAAGATCAATATAAAGAAAGTCATTTTACAAATCATGTAGTTAATAGGTTCTTTTTTTTTCTTTACACAAGCTTCAAATATTTTAATGGTGAAACTAATTCTTATACCAACATCAAAAAGGAATAATAACTTTGATTTTACACTTTTTTTAAGAGTGTAAAAGCCTTATTGTAGTGTCCCATCTCTTGTTAAGGGTGGAAATAATTGTAAACAACGTAATTAACCTTCTAATGAAGGGGCACCTCATTATGAGGAGTTACAATTATTCATGTATCCCATGAAAAAGGGTTTGACCTATGCCATTTAAGGCCAACGTTAGAGGTCATGCCAAGAATGGAGTTGTGGAACAAGAAAGGCAAGTAATAAGAGTTGGGTGAAGTGAGACAAAAGGAACTGATCACCCCTTTTATAGCATAGCCTAACTATGGTGGTAATGTCGAATTGCCTCTAAGGTTTAAGTGGCATAGGAAGACAATCCAAAAAGTGTGTTACAATACTCTCTTCCATTAATATAATTTTTTCATTTTCCTTATTTAATTCTTTAGTACCAATTATTTATTTACTAGTTAATTCATTTATTAAGTATTTATAATGTTTTTAGTATATTATGTAAGAAAATAGTGAATGTAATTAATTAAGCATTCATATTTTTACAACATTCAGATAGGAATATCACATTTGGTATTAGAGCAAACCATGTTTCAAAAGTCAAAGTGGAAGAAAAACTTTATTTTATTATTATTATCGAATTCAACTACATTAAGAAAAATAATAAAATGGAAGAAAATATAATTTCATTTTATTTTATAATCAAGAGGAGTGAGAGGTAGTACATCTAAGTAGGATATATAAAAGAAAGAATAGAAAAAAGAAGTTGAATGGGAAAATATAGAAAAAGCAACTGGATTTCTTTGTTACAACCAAATGATTCAAGAAGATCTATAACTATCTTCAATTAGGATTCTCTTTTTTCAATAGTAGCATTTGCCTTACTAAGAACTACCTTGCATCCAACCAGTCGATTACGTAATTGTTTGTTATATTTGATCACACATCTTACTGCAGCTATTGATTCCTCCTTTCTTTTAAGTTGGGTTTGCATTAATCAATCATCCATATCTTTTCAACAATCCTTCTCCTTTCTCTACAAGAAAGAAGATTTAAATCATGAGTTATGAGCAAACCAACAAACAAATAGAAATTAGAAAAAAAGATGTATTGCCTAAAATAAATCATTATCAATTTGAAGGAATCATTCATGAGTTTCTGCATGGTGAGCATAGCATGTTGCACTTTCCAATACTCCTAAGAGTTACGCTAGATCTTTTACATCATTTGCAGCATCCTTAGGAATTAGATAAAAAGATGATGAAACTCCAGCTTGTATTAAATTGTAATCTACCTTGAAGTCACATGACTAAGATTCCCATAGATGCTAGATACCCTCATGAATGGAATAGGGTTTATTATCTGAGATTTATTGGCTAATGCACCAAAGAAGTACAAGTTCTTCCTTAGCAGCCACCACTATCTTTCCCATTGAATAAGAAGATCTTGAGATTGAGAAATAAGAAGTCATTAGAATACACTTAGAAAATAACGTTTGAGTTGCCTATGGAAGAAAACCTCTTCCAGGTGTTGCAAAAAAAGAAGCTATGATTGGTGATCTAGGTGATAGAATGGGAGTCTATGTAGAAGTAGCACCTACATCACCTCTATCCATTGCTTAGATAAGGTATTGTCGCTCCATAAACCTCTGCAACAAAAAATATATATATAAAATTAAAAAAATAAAATTAAAAAAATCATCAACATCATACAAAAGAAATAGGATATTATTTAAACCTTTATATAAATAAAACTTACCTTTGGTTGCTTTTCCTTATCTTGTCTTGAGCTCTGCCAAGTTTGTTGGGATTGTTGTGGAGCCTAGTGTTGGGTTTTTTGTCTTAGAACTACTAGACTACCAAAACTTTGCCTAGTACATTGCCTCTGCAAAAATAAATTTATTAGAAAAATAATATATACATAAGACATAAAACTAAGTAAGTTATATTTAAGTATATATACCTTGGAAGTAGAAAGTATGATCTATTCTTATGATTTAATCTTACCAAAAGATGATGTACCTTGAATTTCTGCAACCTATGTAGCTTCAGCACTTTGCATTGGTTCATACTACAGCCTAGATTACATTGTCAAATACATAAAATAAAAACACATTCAACAGAGAAGGAAATAATAAAAACATGAAAGTACCTCATTGATTTCCTCCTAACTTTGAGCTTAATGTAAAGATAATTGACCTTTCTTAGCACCCATAATCATACTCCTTATAACCCTCTCATCTTCAAAACATTTAGGGCACAACCAATGATTGTGATGAGCAAAACATTTCCTGGGATGATCTTAGGATCGTACACATCATCAAGAGAATACAGCATGGGATATAAGATTTTGAAGGATTTTGTTGGCCAATAGTAATCTCAGTCATAGCAGTATACTAGGCAGAGAAACAAGACAACAACTAATCATAAATTCTACTAGTTATGGCACCATGAAGTATGAAAATAGAATAAGAACTATCATTGGATTGTTGTTTATAACATAGAACCTTGCTACTAATGCATAGACATAAGTCAAAGTGAGCCTCATTAATGAAATTTTTACAAATAAATTGGCTTTTGGAAATGGTAGAATCAACAATGTAGGTAGATAATTCTTTCATACAAAAATATTTAAATTTTTGGAAATAAATTTAAGGAATTAAAGCATCCTCTCCTTATTGGAAACATAAGACTACTTTAATATCAAGAGGAAGGATTGTTATTGGTTCAAAAACTAATTAAGAAGAAGAACTTTTCTTATTGTCATACTGTTCACACCACTCCAAAAGAATATTCTTGCATTGGAAAAACAAGTAAATCAGCTAACCTAGAAGTGGTAAGGAACTAAAAGCCCTTCTTCCCAAGCAATCTTTGAACCCCATCAAAAGTAGAGAGGATATTATTTTGATGTAAGATAATATTAGACAACAAAGAGCTACTACTTGAAAAAGCTTAAGGTGAAGCTTGATGTTTGGAAGCCATGAATCTTTTATAATAGAAAGTCTTCAAGCTTCTGTATTGAAAATATTTTGCTTGTATTAAGTTATGATAAGTAAATCATCCTACATCTCATATTTATAATACAATCTTAGAAATCATATAAAAATCCAATAAAAAGTATAACTTACGATAACCAAATATTTAATAAAAGCTAACGTATACTTTTTTAAAAGAGAAAGCTAATGTTTACTTTTTATTTTAAAAGCTAACATTTACTTTTTTCAAGTTTATGATTTTTATGTTTACTAAAGTGGAATTATCTATAGCTTAACTTGAAGTATTCTTTGAGATGATTTCAGCGGTAGCAATTTCATTAAAATTTGACTTACGATTTGTAAGATATGGTTATTCTTGGTTTATGTGTAGTTTAAAATTAAAAA
>MNCI01030467.1:21366-48837 GCA_015680685.1 Gnetum montanum | reverse complement strand
TTGGTTAAGAAATTGTTAGTTTTCTTGGTCCCATTAGGCATATGAAGTCTATTTTTACAACTTTTAGTTTTTGTCAAGATTTTTTTATTGAAATCAACCTTCTCAATTGTAAAAAAGAATTGGTATTACAAGCAGGAGGGAATACATTAATTCAACCAATTGCATATTATAATTTTTCTAATTCTTGAAACTTTTGCTATCATGAAGGATAGTTATTTAATGTTAATCCTTTCCTTCTCATGAAAATTTTTTTTGAAAAAAAGGAAAACTGTGTTGAAGTTGAATATAGTAAAAAACAATATGAAGTTGAAGATATGAAAAATCAAGTTAATGTTAATGATAAGAGTGATCAAATGAAAATAAAGAATTCGGAAAAGACAAAAGCTATTGTGTATAATGTTATTGCCACTAGAGAAATTGTTAAGTAGCTTGGATAGATAGATCATAAGGCTTTTTCTTTTTTTCTTTGATAAGAATACTACTAATTCAAAAATAAAAACTAGTTTTAACAAGAAGGTTACAATTGATGGTGAAGATTTTCGATGTAACATCAATAACAAGTGACGTGGTGAGGATCTTCCACAAGTGCTACCCATTTCTTGCTTTGAAACAAATATTGGTATTAAGCCACAACTCTCTATCTCGAATCCTTTTACTATTTTAATTTCAAGTATGAATATTGAAAAGTGATGCAAATTTTATTTACTTATTTCTTTTTTCAAAGTATCAATTATAAGGTTATACATGTGAATAGATAGTTCTAAAGTCAAAACTTTTAATGATGTCTACCTAATGTCAAACTTGTAAGGTATCCTTGACTAAGAAGCTCTAAATCATGGGTTTGATTTTGGTGATCTATGTTGAGTTATATAAATTTCTAATTGGACTATCTACCTTGGAGTGTACCTATGTTTTACTTATTTCAAGTTCCAACAAACCCTCCTTGCCTAAACCATACTCTCCCTTTCCCCTCCCCCCTCTTCTTCCCCCTCCCTTTGCCACCACACCCCCACCCCCACCCACAAAAAAAAAAGAGAACTTATTATGTACTTCAATTTTCTTTGTTCATTATCAATATTTTTTGGGGGCTTAATACCTAGTATTACATCATTAGTAATTAGATGAAAGAAAATAATTCTAATTCGTACACATTTGTGAAGTAAGAACCAAATAAAATGCTTAATCTTTGAAGGTGTGGATGATTTTCAAATAGCTTTATTCTTTTCTTCCAAAAGTTTCAATGAGTAATTAATTTTCCAAGTATTGAATTTTGTCAAAATAGTATAATTTACACTAAAGTATGTGCATGTTTCATGATCCTTTCCTAACAAAATATGGTCACCTACACAAGTTCCTTTTGGCCATTGGCCTTTATGAAGAGCTAGATCTTTGTTTATTTATATAAAGTATGTGCATGTTTAAAATTAAAAAAACCCAATAAATATTTTAAATAAATCATTATTAAAACCTCCAAAACACCATCACAACTTTCAATTAAACTAGCAACCGTAATAGTATTTTGATTAGTAAAACATTAAATTTTTAATCATTTGCTTTAAAAAACGTTACATATACTATGTTAAAAATTTTTAACTAAAACTTAAGCCAATGAAAGCTGCTATGGGAACACATACATCATCATCATCTTAGTTTTATCCTAACAAAATGGATCAATTACATGAGTTATTCTTATTAAATTTTTAAAATTTTTTTGCTAATGTTTTTGAATTCTGCCAATGCAAGTAAATAGCCCATATAAGAAAAGAGGAGGGCTAGCATCAAGTTGAGTTCTTATTCAAATTTTGTATATTGTAAGTACATGAAATCAAGCTGAAAGCCATCCAAAATTTAAGAATCTTTACATGAAAAAAGTACATGAAATTGTGTTGAAATGCATCCAAAATAAGTGAAGAATTCTTACACTTCATCCTAGCAAATCTATGTAATCTGAATTGGTTTGTCCTCAAAATAAGTAGCACATTTATTTGTTTTTTTCATAAATATGCTGCATACTGAACTTGATTTGTATACGCCGACAAGAGTTATGAGCAACTAAAATAGTTTTCATGAACTCCCAAAATATAGATTTTAACCGACACAATGTGACATTAATTGTTTTAATGGAGCCCTTTTTCACTCGGTGGCAAAATACTGATTAGTGCTGTCAAAATTAAATTTTGCAAGACCACAGTGACATGTAATTTTAATGTGTAAGTAAATACCCAATGCAAGATGTAGAATTGAGTTTGGGTTCTCTTATTACCTGAATTAACAAGACTTAATATTTGTTTAAAAAAGCAAAGTTAAGAATCCTGGATTACAGTATTAGAATAATGTATATAAAAATGAATATAATGCACCTGAATTTTAGCTTAAATCCTTTCTTCAATCCGAGCAGTTTCAGAATTTTTTGCTTTTTTTTTTCCTTTTTTCAAAAACTTATAACTCATAATTCTTTGTTTTTCCATTTTTTTGAAAAACTTATAACTCGGCCTCACCGGAAAGAATCCAAATAGCTAATATACTTTATATATATATATAGGACTCCAAATCATTGTGGTCCAGAATCCCCAGCTGTGTTTCTGCCCAAAAAGAATGATGCCGGTCGTCCTCACGTCAGTCTCAGTGCCATAACCATAACACTTGCACAGAACTTCCGGAGGCATGCCGTATAGGTTACCCACAACGTTCGTAAGGATTTGGCCAAAGAAAATGGAAAGGCCGAAATTGATGCTTGAAATCATGTGTACTTTCCTCTTCTCCTCCGATTACCATGATTACCATGGATGGACAAAAAATCAAGTGAACGGAAAACTCTCTGCTATATTGTAACAGCAAACTGAACTGAGCATCCAGACCTGGTACAAATTAGAAATGTTACTATATTGTATAAGCCAGTTGAAGAAGCAAGCCTCCATGGAAGGTATAACTAAATATGCCTCCTACATAAACAAGGAAAGTTCTGAAAATGATTCGACTTTCTAAAGCATGAATGGGGCTGTTACCATTTCGGCATGTGGAGATGGGCAGAGATCAACGGCTCTGACCCCACTGTGCTGTGGTTTCAAACTCATAAATTCTTTTGTTAAAAATAGGGATAAAAACCGAGTATAAACTTCTATGTTGAAGTCTTGGAAATAAAATATAGTTGTACCTTAATATGTATCCTAAAATTACTAAAGTATATATGATACCTATTTTAGGAGGATAAATATTAAATTCATGTTTACTTAGAATTTATTTTCTTTTCATTTTTGAAAGATATTTATGGAGCTTGTAAGTGTCATTCTTGAAGCAAACCTATAATGTGTTACAACTCTGAGGTTAAACTTGAAGTATGCATTCTAAGTACATTGCTTTATTATAAAATCATTAATTAAGTATAATAAGTCATTAGTATGTAAAACTTGATGAAATATCATTTCCTATGTAAATTCAATAATTATTATGAATATGTATTTGATTAAGTTCCTTGATGTAATTTGCATTATTTTCTTGGCTTGTAATTACTATGTTTTTGGTTGATGCTTTGTGCTTGAGAAAGTTATAGCTCATATAACAAGAAATCTCCATGTTATGAAAAACTTCCAAAACTCCAAAATGAAATTTGGATATTCTTGTAATTAAAAAATCATAGAGAAATATAATCATACCTAATGAAAATAGATCTTCAAGTGTAAGAAAATTGTGAAAATCATAGTCAATAAGTGGCTAATAGATATGTGACATGATGAGAATATGCAGATTACACAAAAATAAGAAACATCAAAATAAAATTATATATAAATCAAAATTTAGAAATGATGATTGCAATCTAAGAAGAAATTATTTATATATCTAACTAGTTTAGCACTGTATTTATAATATATATCTATTATTTAGCCAAGAGAATCTTTTATATTTTTTTAATTAATAAAATTTCAAGTTATTTCACTTAAAACTTATTCTCATATTGAATAAGAAAATCAAAACCAATGTACGTTATCCAAAATAATAATTCCATGAAAAAGTTATCTCTTAATCAAGATCATTACATTAACTATTTATTTATGTTGACCAAGTCCAATTGGCTAGTAATTGGGTCTATTGACTAGTAATTAGTCCTCATTGCTAAGATAATAAAATTATTAAATTATTTTACCATGCCTAAAGAGGACTCTCTTGGAGGGGGTTGGTAATTGGCCTCTCATTCAAAATAAAAATTAAATCTTCAAGCTAAACAAAATTGCAAAAATTGCAAGTCAATATGCTATACACAAATTCATAGAGTTATAGATATCATAGTTGAATTTGTGGTATACAACATGATAGAATTATGTATGATAGAATTCCCTAATAGAAAAAATTATTAATGCAAAATAAAATTTAAACATATGGTTGTTTGTGCCACATGGGTAAAAGTTAGTTCGAACTAGCACAAAGAGGTTGACACACTAATGAAGAAATAGTTGTGACATTAACTCAAAATAAAGTTAGTGCATTAAAAAAAAGGTTAATGCACTAATGAAAAAAATGACCTAGAAAAGCTTTAAAATACATGGTAATTTATGTAATATGGATTTGGGGAAAAATTAAAGCTAGCTTGATCAATATTTGAGGGAAAATAAGATGATGTACTAACCGATAAATAAAGAATATTTATGGCAATAACAAAAGAAGTAAGTGGTTAGCACAACCATATATTGAAACATGCGATTTGATATGAAAATAGGATAGAATTTTTATAAATTTGATTAGGGACATCCCAACTAACTATAATAACAATGGGAAAGGAATAAGCAAAATTAGGAAATAAACAGATACAATAGAACTTTGGTTGTTATTATTTCTTTATTTTTTCAATGATAAAATTTAATTTTAATGGAAATTCAAAAATAGAATTTAGTGCAATGGTTGAGAATTATCAACAAATCACCTATTAAATTATTATGAATTTTAATTAATTATACATTCTACAATTAGTTGTGGATTTCACAAACTATGAGTGATTCTTGATAGGAAAAAATTCAAACATGAAGTAGTTGGTAAGACTTGAGGAGGAAAAAAACATTTGAAATGATCTTTTTTGCTCTCTAATTTCTATAGGAAAAAATTATTTAAAATGTGAATAAAAATTTAAATGCTCCTTTTTCTACTTGGTTTCTATGTTAAATAAAAATTCATTTTTACCTTGAGGACGCATCAACCATAATTCTCTTTCTTAAATTAGTTAGTAAGAAATATCCTTTTCTGAAGTAACCTTGGGTAAAAAAATCAATTTAAATGATATTACACAAGAATGCTTAAAGGAAAAAACTAACAAATATCCTTTTAGATTGAAAAAAAAAGGTGACCACAATTTACCTTGCTTAGAATATTATTATAGATAATCTGGACTTAACCATGAATAAGTAGAATTCTAAGATTCATTTCCTATGTACTAATACTTCATTTAGTTTTCCATTAGGTATCCATGGCACATTAATATTAGATCCTTGTAATAATATCTACTTGAAACTTCTTATTCATTGTTCATACATAACCTCCACTCAAAGACCTTAGCCATCAAATACAAAGATGAATACATGCTTAAATGCATGTTTTCTCATTGGTTAAGCCTATTCAACATTTATACATATAAACACAAATTTTTATGTGTTATTTGTACAAATGACTTCTATGTACAAGCATACACTTATAAATAGCATATGCATGTCACATGTACATACATACATGCTTCATATGTGTATATATATGATGCATATATACATACACATGTATGTAGTTTGTTTTCCTTAGTAGAATCTACAAATTGCATTACTAATCATGATGATAGAAACTTCCATTTAGTTGGACAAGAATTATGTTATAGAAAAATTTTAGTTATAAAAAATAATCAAACATGTGGTCAAACATTTTCATCAATCATAAAATCATTCAAAGTTTTAGCTCAAGCACTTATAAAAATCTAATGCATCAAGTTTTGTAAACTTGGTTACTATAAAAATAAAGAATGTTCCTTTGAATATTTCATTTATTATAAGCACAAGTTGTAACTTAACTAGTTGGCTTACCCACTTTGCATCCCAAAGGTATTGGTTTGAATCCTAGTACCAATATCGTGAATGCTAACTTAGAGACATGCTCCAAGTGTGTGTGTGTGTGTGTATTGCAATCAATTGTGTATTCTTTCCATTAAAGAAAAGTCTATTTATTAAAGCCTGAAGCCATTCTCAACACATACACTAATTATAACTTAGCACAAGAGAATTACACCAATTTGATTTATTCACATGGTTACCACGCAAAAGTATTGGGTTGAAAGACCACTCTCACCGTCCCCTCTACCATAGCATTAAGGATTATAGTAAGAATAAGAATGAACGGGGATTGACATCCATAATATTTAATAATAGCGTAAAAAGTACAATAAATAGCAATGTTATTATTATTATTTGTTGATTTAGCTTTTTCCTTTGCAATACACTACTTGTGTACTTTGAATTTCTATTTTTAATTGTTTTAATATATATCTTTTGATATAGACCATAACTTTAATATATATATCCTTTTCACGTAGGACACTCGATATTACATTTAATGAAACCTAGAAACTAAACATTGGTATTTATATTGCATGTAATAAATTAATTGACATAATCTTGGAAAATCATAATTTTTATTGACATTTAATAACATCATGAAAAATCATAATCTTGTTAGTTGGTATGATCCATAGTGCATAGTATGCACATTCATGGTTCTCTTGTAGATGTGACCTGGACTTAGTTACCGAAGAAAATTACCCAAAGGGTATCTTTTGGCTACAACCAAATCATCATGAAGAATCATAATCTTGTTCTAACACATAAGAAAATCGAAAAATAGGAATGAAAGTTGTAACATACATACATTTACTGAAAGCTCAAAATTTAAAAATGCTATTTTTATTGCATTTAATAACATAAGTGAAATAAACAAGTTTGTGATTCTTAGATAGGCTCAGCCTCTCAGCACTCCGGAAGATTCTTAGTGTCATGGCGTTGTCTTGGCTATTCTTAGTGATGAACACAACGCCCAGTCCCATGGATTGGTGGGAATCCAAATGGCAATGCACAAACCAGACAGCTGCAACAGAAAAGCCTCAGAAAGCTCAGAGAAGGGTAAAACTATATTTAATTAGGAAGTTACACTCATTGCTCGCTACGAAATGTATCTCTGAAGATGGTAATTACAAGTAGGATTTACCAGGATTATTAGCCACAAAGCGGATAGTGGTCTAGCCATGCATACGGAGGTTGAGAGTGTTGCACTTGGGTGGGTCGCGGAGATTGAATTCGGCGGGTGCGGGGTCATAGATGCCAGAACCACGGCTGATGAAATAGAAATCGTGGCCATGCAGATTGATGGGGTGGCTCTCTCCATCCAGGATACCAGTGCCCTGCATCACCATCTAAACCGTGAAATTGTAGCGCAGCCTCTTCACGTGCGTGCGCTTCTTGGTCTACCACCAGCTGGACGTCGTCTTGGTGTCCGTGTAATCGAACTCCAGCTGGATGTTGTCCTAGTGTCCGTGTAATCGAACTCCATGGGCGATCGGGGAAGTCATCCGTGTAGGCGCCGCAGGGTGGATCCTCTGTTAGCACCTTGTCCAGGGTCTGCCCGGGGTCTATTGTGACATAGGACGTGGTGTAGGGCTGCGTGTAAGGTCCGTCCGCGGCCACCACGGTGAGGCTATGATTTGCCACTCCTACGAACATGGCCGTGTTCGTGGCCACGTTGATCATCCGCAGCAGCACCTTCTCACCTTTCTTCACTACGATCTTCATTGTGTTTGTTCACACCCATGCATACCGTTAAGTTAACGGTTACAGATTAAGAAAACTTTTATCATGAGCTGAAACATTCATGGAAATAATGAGGTTAGAGCTTTTTCAAATTAAAAAAATAAAGGAATTACGAACCAGTGAAGGGAATCATGGAACGGGAACGTAAGGACTCATCCGACACAGATAGGTAGCTAGCATACTCCATCCAAGTGTTACCGATCCAGTTAGTATTTTTTTTTCTTTAAGAACTGTCTTGTATTTTTTCAGTATCCCAACGGCAAATATTGGAGAAACTGCTCTACATAGATGCCAACGACGGAGGGAGATGGCAGAATGGAGCTTCAGCAATGAGGAGGGTTTTGCAGCTAGGGCGCAGCTACATGGGGGGCCCGTATATGGTGGACAGTTCTGCTAGATATTGCTTGGGCTTGGCTATGTCTGCCTTCACCATTTGCAAAAGGTTTTCTAATACTGGCAGCCCTACGAGACCTGGCGGCAACATCAGCTGCTGCTGGTTCTTTTGCTTTTGCTTTTGCTTTGGGTTTTATGGTTTAGGTAAAGTGTTGTTTTTATCCTTTGCACGTGACCTTCTCCACTGTAGTTCAGAAAGCTTCCATCCTGCATTGAAATTTCCTAAACACCATCAAAGTTAGACAAGCACACCTGTTAACCTAATCAAGAGCATCTGCAATTTCCTATCTACAATGTCCTATTTGAAATAACGATCAATGCTGAGGCAAACCAGGGAGTTCACAATTGAAAGGCATGTAGAGAGATCGGATTGGCCATTGCACTTCACCAACATTTCTTTCAACAAAACTTTGATCTCCTTTGCAGCATTTTCAGAACTGACAAGGTAAGAAGGCGCCTACAAACAGCAGCAGCGCCAGAGGTGGTTAATAAAGTTTGTACAGCTAAAAACTAACTTATAGAGTAAACTTACCGAGAAAGGAGAGTTGAGTGACTGAATCAATTCATGGTTCCAGACGTTAGGAGGAAAGTCATGAATATGACTCAAAGACGCTCCATTGTTATCATCATGCTCTGGCCAAGATAAAGTACGCACTGCGGGAGCGATTTTCACCTCAAGAGAAGGGGGCATATTTTGTAGAACCTTAGTTCGAGAATATCCATGCCCGGACCCCAGGATGGGATCAAGCCAAGATCTACCAACACGAAAATGGAAATCAGCTAGCCAAAGAATCTTTGATTACATGTTACAAGATAAACAAGAAGAAGAAGAATACACTCTACCTGGTGATGGTCGGTGCATATCCACTATCTAATCTTTGACGATCCTGAACCTCTTCAGAAATATCTGTTTGATCCAACCCGTGTCCCACTCCTTTTAGGAAATATTCCATTTTCCATGTTCTTTTAGGAAATATTCCATTTTCCACTGTAGATGAACATGTACAGCTGCCTCCCACCTCATGGGTTGTCCAACACGTGTCCCACTCTTTTTCGGAAATATTCCATTTTCCACTTTAGAATACTTCTTTTATGAGCAAAATCCGATATTCGGCATTGGCAATGGCCACTTTCATGCCCAAATCCTTTCCAAATTTGCCATCACCGTTGCTTACTGCTATTGCTATTACAACCGTGGATTTTTTCATGGGTTTTTCCTTGTATTGATATTGTTTCTTCGAAATCTTGTTTCATCATTTGCAAGTCCATCCAGGCCTACCACAATGTCCACAATGTAAATGAAACTCTTTACTTGCTACAATGTAACATTTATGGACATAAGAAATCTTCTCAATTAACCTAAACAAGACACATTAAGAATCAGTCCAACTACCTCTTCTCAATTTTTTGAAAATACAAGATACAAAAATATGCAAGGTGCAAGTGAGTATAAATAAGTGACAATGAGAACAAACAACATCATTCTATTCTAAGATAGAAAGTAAAACAATTGAAAATAATTCAGAGAGTTTATCAACATATCTTTTGATGATAATTTACCTATGATTTTAATAAGCATCTTCAATGTTTGGATCAATATTTAGATCCAAATTTTTCTTTGGCAAATGCATGTAGCAATTAGACAAGTGAAATATTAACTATAATCTCTAAATGCAAAGAGGAAAGAGAAAAACCTATAACATTTTCACTTATAACTTTAGAATTATTTTTGTTTTTCTTCAGCATATAGCTATCTAGGAAATATCTTCCTTTGATTTTTTAATAATGAAAAAGAAAAAGAACTATCATCCTTCATGATTTCTACCTATAAACTTTGTAAAGTTCCTTCTAAAATTGATTTAGCTATATTTTCTCTTTTTATAGGTCTAATACAACTCTTAATTCTTTTGTTAAGCTCTATTACTACTTTAGTTCACTCAAAACTAATATTTTCTTATGAATAACATAATTGCAATATTTGTTCTTCAAGTTGTAAAACTTTTGAAATTACTTTCATATCATTAAGCAACATATATTGTAATGTTTGATAATTCTTCTATGCATGTTTTAATGCATCATCTTTCTAAGACTCTACTTAAGTAGAAGAATAATTTTCATATTCAATTAACATATTTAAATCAATTAACGACTCATATTTAAGTGAATGATTTATTTTTATTAACTTGCTTATCTTTAAAACTATTGAAAGAAATATTGTATGCTTTAACCTCATCAAATATTTTCATATATACATTTAGAACATGTTTGTATAAATTCTAAATAGATTTCCATAGACAACTATAGATAGAAATATTGTTTGTATGTACAACCCAATAACTTAAATTTGTAGAATGACAATTTTGACTTTACACCTAATATATATTACTTATTAGATCATGAACACAATTAGTATCACTTATTTTTAAAGCTTTATTCTAAGAATCTTTGATAAATCTTATTTTTTATTAGTGCAAAATCTACTATCTTTCAAATGCTAACCATGCTTGTATCGAAGCTTAACTTTTAAAAGATAAAAAGAAACCAATCTATTTTTCTTACCTCTTTTCATTTATTTATCAAATAAGAACTTATACTTCAAATAAGCATGATACCTTCAATTGCATTATTTACTTCTTGATTTGCATGTGGTTAAGTTCTATATGCTTTTGTCGACATACTTGCAAAATATTACTTCCTTAAAAGAGATTTATAATAACTAGTTAGGTAAAAAATTGTTGAAATATGATACTTATGATACTTTTTGTTCACAATCCATGTTCATATAAAATATTGTAAAAATATTCCCTCTTCTTTGAATTCTTCAAAAATTTAATGCAATATATCTTTAACTTCATGATCACTTTTGCATGTATGCATTATATAACCAAGTGCAACATTCACAACTTTTAGATTGGATTTATTTTTAAGATTATTTTCAATATTTTATAACATGGGCATCATAAATGGAACAATCATTATAATACTTTATAATTCAAAATTGACCTAGTATATAAAAAAATAGGAAATATATCAAATGATAGAAAATCTATAACAAGACACAATGGATTAAAATTTAAAAAATACACCAACTAGGTTAGTTATGAGAAACAATCAAGTTTTACTTTATGATTACAATTTTTGCAAGAGCATTATCTATCAAAACATATGTAACTTTATAATCTAGCTTTGCTTGATGGACATTTTGAGTCAAATGCTTAAAATCAAGATTGAATATCTTCCATTGTATTCCTTGATGATATCACCCATGCAACTAGAATTCCATTATCATGCCTACCAAAAGCCATGATGGAATAAAGTGAATACTACACATTAAAAAGAAATATAAGTTACTATTCGTACATATTTATCTTTAAAAAAGCATTTAACATTTGAAACATTATATTTTACTTACCCCATACCTATCTGATGAGCAACAAGTAGTCCCTATGTCCAACCATATGAATCACCAGTGTTCACTAAGCGATCCAATTGAATTCCGTAGACTTTAGCTCTCTAAGTACATATTACCTAGGATAGTGAATCTAAGGATGCAATCATTGTCTTCCTAGTTCCACTTGTGAAGTTCAATGGTATGCTTAAGTGTAACTGAGACACATGATTTATATCATTTTTATATTTTTCATTTAAGTCACCTAAGTGTAGAAAATAAAGTAATTTAATGTTTAATTAATTTGATAACTAATTAATGGATTAACTAATTCTAACATAAACATCTATTCCCATCTGTTGTATACATCCTCAACACATTACAATGCTACTAGGTTACCAAGCATAAATGCTACTAGGATTACCAAGCGTTAATGTATGCAATCGGGGGATAGACATACGAAATTTTTCTTTTCCCAGGTGGTGGAGCATCGCAGAAAACACTATCGTCCCCTGCAACGTTTCCTGCAGGACACGCAGACGCCCTCTCAGGCTGGAGTGGATGGACTGCAGCGCTACTGGCAACAGGTATGGGCGTGGCAAGCCACTGACTCGATCTCCGTGCCCATCCCGCAGGTCGTGACCCAAACAGAAAATGCGCGGCTGCTTTCCCCCTTTTCTTGTCAGGAACTTCGCGACATGTTGAAAGATATGCAGGCGAATAAGGCGCCTGGACAAAATGGCTGGCCCATTGAATTCTTCCGCGAGTATGAAGAGGTACTAGGTGTGAACCTTCTTGATGCTTTTAACCACATGCTGGTCTGGAGGCAGGTTCGCAAAGAAATAAACTGCTCCCGCGTGGTCCTCATGCCTAAAACCGAGACACCCACTGCACCGGGGCACTTTTGGCCCATTGGTGTCTGCAACTCGCTTCTCAGGCTGTTCTCCCGTATGCTTGTTGCCAGACTGCGCCCTCTCATGCCCCGTTTGGTGGGGAAAAACCAGGCTGCGTTCATTACAGGCCGCCACCTTCAAGATCAGGTCTGTTACTGCAGGAAATCCAGCACTCCCTTCGCTGCGTGAAATTTCCAGGCCTCTGCATCAAGCTAGACATCACGAAGTCCTATGACACCGTTAGCTGGGCAGCCCTGCGGAAAGTGATTATTGCCAAAGGTTTGGATCGAGACTTCATGGAGCTCTGCTTACTGATACAAAGGAGTGGCCGGTACTCCTTGGATATTGATGGGCACTTATGGGGTTTCCAGGGGACTGGTCGTGGCCTGCGGCAAGGCCATCCCCTCTCCCCCCTCCTCTTTCTTATGCTAATGGATCTTCTGCAAAGTTATTGTATGGCCGAAGGCATCCTGGGTCTAGACATACATGGTGTGCGTTGCCTCACCGCCCATTACGCAGACGACACCATGATCTATGTCAGGGCTGCCATGCCGCAAGTCAAGACGCTGATGAGGGCGCTTGACTGGTTCCAGCGAGAGGTCGGGTTACAAATGAACACTGGGAAGTCCACGCTGTACTTCACACACACGCACCAGACAGTGCACAGCAGAATTATTCAAATCCTGGCGATTCTGCCAGGGGCGGGGGAGGATCGATATCTGGGCATCCCCATCCACAACTGGCATAAAAGAAAAACCTGGCAGGCCTTACTGATGCGAATTCAGCAGCGCACGGTTCATTGGACGAATCAATTCCTCTCCCGTAAAGGAAAGATCGTGCTAGCGACCGCGGTGCTTGGGGCGATGGCCAGATTCGGGGCCTCAATCGCTGCCCTGCCGGCCGGCGTCGTCACAAAGATTGACGCGATCCTGCGCAACTTCGTTTGGTCGGGCGAGAAGGGCGGGGCGAAGATGCACCTGGTGGATTGGGCCACCACTGCGCGGCCTTGCGAGGCCGGGGGGGATCAGCATTCTCCCCTTCGTGGAGGAGGTTGCATTGGGGCGGTAGCGCTTGGTTTGGAGACTATCCACCACACAGGAGGACCCCTCCACCTGGGCACAGCTTCTGTGGCGGAAATATCGGCCCTGGAGGGCTACTAGCTCGGACTCTCTTGTTTGGAAGCACCTATGTGCACACGTGGTGGCGATGGGGGGCAATGACGAACCCCTTCATCCCCGACAGTACCTCAGGGCGCGGTTCCCACCGGACCCACGCTGGCGGCTACTCTGGCGGGGGTCAATCCTAGAGAAGATCAAGGTGTTTGGGTGGCTGATCCTTCACAAGGCCCTTCCCGTTCGGATGTTCCTGTAGTGCAGAGGCCTAGGGATTAGTCCACATTCCCCCCTGTGCAATCATGCTGCTGAGACGTTGCAACATTTCATGCAGGAATGTCACGTCACCTAACAATTTTGGCACACATGTGGTTTACACCCCATCAAGATTTCTGGTAACTCACCGACCCTCACCGCACTTTGGATTCTGTGGAAGGCCCGCAATGCTTCCGTCTTCAAAGACGTGGCCTACCCTTCCCTGGCTACGTTATGTGCCAGGTTCAGGAAGCTTTGGCAGGAGATTACGATTGTGAGGGATGGGAGCACCCATACGGATTGGCCCAGAAGGGTTGCGGACCCTGCACGGGGCGCTCACCCTGCGACCGCGGGGACTAGTGGTAGACAGAGCCATAGCCCGGAGGGATCGGCTGCAGGCACGACGGGGCTAGCGTGTGGTAATTCAATGGCCGCAGGGGCAGACACGATATAGAACATCCAATACCCAGACGCTGATTAGGATCAGCATCGTCCAAGGCCGCCTCAGGTGAAGGACCCGCCGGACGCCACTTCTAGTAACTCAAAGAATCAGACATCAACCCCTCATACTCAACCATCACAACTCTGGTTTGAGGGCATCCTGCAGAATTGCAGGACGGGAATTGCTGAGTTGATCACAGAGAATCGGCACCGCCTCGCTACGCAGTTGGCTGAGCATGGACAAGCTGGCCTGCAGTAGCCCGGCGGGTAGTTCTGCGGGCTTCTGCTGGTGCTGCAGGATCGGCTTCTGTTTCTATTTTTTTTTCTATTTTTGTCTTTGTATCTTTTCCCAGCTGCTTTGCTTCCTTGTCTCTTGGTATACGGTCCCCCTGGGACGTGGGTTTCTGCGCTGAGTGCGGGGTGGTACGTGGTCCGTCCCTTGCATTCCTGGGGGCTCTTGCTATGGGGCCACGATTGCTGGCCCACGCTACGTTGCAGGTGTAGCGCATTCTCTTTTTTGGAATAGATTTCGCTCGACCTTTTCCTAAAAAAATGTATGCTTAAGATGGTCGTACTTATGTGAATTAGTTATCCACTATCAATTAATAATTAAATGCATTAAAATAAATTGCATAAATAGTAAATGCATTAAAGAAATATTATGCAAGGTTCAAGCGCTACAAGGTCTATTAAGAAAGATCATCTTTTTTACTGTTCACACTGAAGTGTTTAGGTATATCAGTGCTCAAATAAGGATTCATACACTTGTCAACTCTTAATGTGGCCACTTAAAAAATATCCTAATTCTGGAAGAAACAAACTGCAAAAATTTGACTATGCTACTTAACAATGAATGCCATAAATGTGGCAGGTGTGTGCATGTATATAAGCAAGACAAAACATTGTTGATGCGTATGTATCAACTCATCAAATCAATCATCAATGGGTAGGCATTGACAAGTATGCATTAATGGGTGTACTTCAATGCAGCAACATTGATAAGTACACATTAATGGGTATGCATTGATGAGTCCCTATCAGTGGGCATGCTTCAATGTAGTCAAACCCATGACCACTCATCAATATTAGTGTTAAATATTGAATCCATGGCCAACAAACTATTGTGAGAAAATTGCAACATTTTCTCTCTCATCCATATTGATTGAATGATAAGAACAAATGGTTGACCATTAATAGGTAAATAATGTACGAAGAAATATTTAGAATGTACTTAAATCCAATTTTGAATACTTATCTCATCTTTAGAATGATACTTGTATTCTTTTCTAATAACATTTTCAAATATGTAAGAAAGATATTTTTTTTTCAAATATTCATCCCTACTAAAAGTAACTCATATGACTCTATTGAATGAATTTTTGTGCAATTCTAAATTATACGCCTCAAAGATTTTGTCATAAAATAGCTTATTTTTACTCATTATTGTAATATTTTAACATAGCTCTTTGGATAAGCATGAAGCATGTAACACATGTTCACTTGTATTCAAAGCATATATTCCATGACATATTTCTCTAGATTTATTCACATGTTTCCTTTCTATATAAAATATAGTTACAAGGCTAGTGTTTGTTCTCATCCATTGAATTGTAAAGTGACATTTGCATCCTCTCTTATACAATTCATGATGATATTTGATAACATCTTTATGAATCATTGTGTTATCTTATGATCCATAAGAACACCAATATTTAAAATGATATAATGATTAAATAGTTACAATTTTTAAATAAAATTCCATACAATTGTATAATTATAAAATTTAAAAATATTAAAATTTAAGCTGTTCAAAAGTATCCTTACTATATTCTTTCAATATGATAATTTGAATAACACCTATCTCACTCATTCCAAAATTGATTTATATGATCTTTTTTAACAAAGGTAGCAACATGTATGAGATTATTTTCTTCACCTTTCATAAAATCTTCAACTTTGTATCTAAACAAAATGATAATTATTTTTAGCTTTTCCTACTAAATGATCTTGACTAAAATATTATTTTCAAAGATTTTCAATAGTTACACTCACCACAATTGAGATCACCACTTGGAAAAATAAAGTCTTGAAATATGAACAAGTCAAGAATCACTACAAGGACTCGGTGAGGGTTCTCAAAGAAATCAAGTTGGCAAAGGCAAAGGTGAACAATGACCTATAGCAACTCTAGCAAAGATGTGATGTGTGGTAGCCCATCTTTGATGGTATTAATTCCTACAATTAAGAAAAAATGTTCCTAAAGGAACTATAGATCATGGAGATGACTGAGTACATGGAACTTGCCAAGCTCTGATATGTAGACTTGGTAATGCTAACAACAGGAGAGCCAAAATAAAAGTTAGAAGAGTAGGTGACTAGCTTCTACCTTCTCTATGAGATAGAGTTCAATTTCCACAAAGAGAACAAGGAAAAACTAGAAGTGGCTAACATGAGGCTTGAAGTCCTCAAAAGTAAGTTCATTAGTAAAAGATCCATTACTGATAACTTGGCTAGAAAATAAGTAAATGCAAGGCCTCATCCATACGTTGGAATTTGAACATAAAAAATTCAAAGCCTAGTTTGTCACTTGAAAGAGATGTTTCCTATACTACCATGGTTGTGAGACATACCAACACCAACCCATCTAAGTGAAGCTACCTGGACCATTCATGATCAATAGGGCAAGGAAGAAAAGATGAAGGCACTTCTAAATAAATTCTATGTTTCATTAGTAATACCAATAGTAGTAAGGTAGCCTAGACCTTTAGCAGATAAGGGACATGATGAAGGACCCTATTCACTACAAGAGCCTCTATCTCTAGGAATAGTGTAAGGAATTCATCCAATCTCCATCCATTTAGTAGACATCTACCCATTATTTCAAAGTGTTCAATTTCTTTATACATTACACCAATTTTGTATCCATGCAAATTATAAGTCAAATTGATACTCAAAATATGTTTTATATTTTTTATTATAGTCATTCAGTTCCATACTTCCTTTAATTTTGTACAAAACTTAATTCCATTTTTTTTAATCAAGGAAAAATTTTTAGTTAGTGTGGAGGTATGGTGAAGTATTAATAAGTTTGCTATATCGACACATGCCCATCGATGCATCCTCATTGATGCATCTTTGGATGCATTGGGGCATATACATTGATGATGATCCTTCCAAAGCCTATATAAATATCCACATTAGCCACATGTATGATACATTTGGTCATTCTATTAGCCAAACTATTATAGTTTTCTTTTTTAGAACTTGGTGAAATTTTCTTCTAAGTGCCTATAGTATAGATTAAAATAATTGTACAGAGTTTTATTCAAGTGTAAGATGTACTGAGACACTGTTGCATGATGGAAATAAAATCAAGATTTCTTCTCTCTATTGCAACACTTAGATTAGCTTATGTTTACTTTCAATAATTTTACTTTATATGCAATTTACCTTTTTGTACTTAAATGTTTAATATTTCATTTTGTAGTAACATGAGTATGACCACTTCAAGTATAATATACTAACACTTAGTAACCCTAGTAGTGAATACTTGCTATGCCCAACAATAGGCACTTGGAAAATCAACAAAGTTAGTATAAGTTCAGGATGTATTCAAAAAGTGGGAATAGATACTCTAGATTTAGGATAGTTTAGTAATTAATTAGGTAAAGTTTAATATTTCACCTATTTCTTTCCCTTAATACTTTTAAAGATAAAAAAATAGTAAAATTATAGATATAGATATCTTACACCTTAATCAAACTTAGTGATATAGATGGAATTAATATGAGTGATGATTGAAAAGATAGCAACTAGTAACCTTATGTTTGACTATCTAGGACATAGACTACTTAGGTGGAAGATGTCCATGGAATTTGACTAGATCGTGCATCTACGCTTATGATTCATATGGTTGTGTGTATGGAATATCTACTACTCATCAAATAATATTCTTATTGAATGTTAATAAGATGTAATTTGTGGCCACATTAGTAGCTAATTCTATTTTATCCTTATGTTAAGTTAGCCTACAATGGTTAACCTAACTACCCTTCAAAAGCTATATAAGAAAGTATGTAATTATTGTATCATAATTAAAAGAGAACCAAGAAAAATCAAGAAAAGTAAAGAAAGAAAGAAGGGAGAATGAGAAGGAATAACTTTTTCAAATGGTGAAGTATGCTCATAAGTAGCTTTCTTATGAATAGATTGAAATAAACATTTTATATGATGTATAATTTTCATTTAAGTAATAAAAGTAGTAATAAGTTTTATTGTTGTCATTATTTTATATGTGTTCATTGTTCTTCCTCTAGTTTAAAGTTTTCTTTACTATCCATGTTTTGATATAATAGCCATAATAGTAGTTTCATTAGTTTTAACCCTATCTCATAGTTGTTCCAATTAGTTTCATACATTAGAATTTTTTCATCTTTATTTCAATTTTATTTTAATCCCACAAAAAAATCATCAAGGATATAAGCTTGTAAGATTAAATCTAATGAAGCTAAGACTTTGTTAGTCCCTGCTCCTAAATCCCTAAAATAGGTATGAAGCATTGATAGTCTAAGTTAAGAGGAATGTTCAGGTACTTCATTACCCAAACTTTCAATCATATATTTACATGGAAACATTCACACCTTAGAAATAAGTGGATATCCTTTCAAATCACCTATTTTTAGGCCTCTTACCATTGTTGAGGAATATTAAAAATTATTCAAGATAGGAAGAATCAACATAAAGGTAATGATAAGGGTCCTACCAATTTTAGACCAAGGGATATATCATTCGAATCATGGATCAATCCAATCATAAGCTTTGAAGACAATGTTAAGTGGACTACCAAGAACACTCATGTATGTCATTGCATTTAAGAAATAAAAAAGATATTATAATATGTATAATGTGATGTAAACCCATGTTTCCACAGTGGGAAAGATAGGGAAATATTTATGATTTTATATTTTATGATATTGTATGTATTTTATAATTATATAGAACAAAATCATAATAAACACACATGCATTGCAATTCCCTTTGGGGATAGGTGCAATGCTCACATTGATGAGTGGCGAGATTCCCCTACACTCAACCATACGAATACAAGCATAGTACACACGATCTAGTCAAACTCCACAGACTAAGTGCCTACATACCTGTTGGAACACTTAGGGTTTATTATTCGTTGTCTTCCCAGACTTACTTCTAGTTGTCACGGTGTATGGTTAAGAAAGTCTGAGGTATATGATTTTTATAGTCTTTTATGTTTTATGTCTCCTATGCTAACAGGGTGAAGGGTTGAGAAACTAATTACTAACTCTAACTAATGAACTAAGTCTAAATTACCTAGCGTCAGCATCCATTCCCAATTACCGTACATACCCTGAACCTATGCAACTGTGGCTACCAAACGCTAATCGTTGCTAGGATCATCATGTGTAACGCACGTGCTCAATGTGGTCGTACTGAGGCACTTAGCTAGCCTAAGCACGATGAGCATCCATTCCTTGATCATCCGTAGACATCCTTAAATGCTCGTAATCAAGTCGTACTCATCCCGCATTACTAGGAGATAAGAGTGAGAGAGAAACTAATCGCGATGAGCATCCATTCCTTGATTATCCGTACACATCCTTAAATTCTCGTAATCAATTCATACTCATTCCACGTTAACAGGTAATAAATAACATATAAGAAATAACAATAATAAAATCCTATTCCATGTACTGCAAGGTTTATCTGGAAAGCTCATCTTTATTGACGTACACAACTTGTGTTCAGGTACAATGTTGCTCGAATAAAGATCCATTCACTTTGGTACTTCTACTGCGAGCACATGGAAAATATTTTATCTCTGGAGTGATCAATTTGCTAGAGTTTTCCTACTTCTAGCCTAGGATGACAAAACAAGGGAGAGTCACCTCTTATTTATGACGATGCACCGCGATATCATGTACGCGATATCACAGGGAAAGACATGATATTGTGATGGATGCGATATCGTGATGGCCATGATATCACATACGTGATATCGCTGCCCATGCGATATCATGTCCCATCATACCCCCATGACTAAATGAAAACTCGTCCTGGAGTTCATTACAATAATATCAGGTAGGTATGGGATTATTGACTCAATGGAAACTAATGGGATGACATGTGAACGGATCATCATTACAAGACACAACAGACTGGTGTTCATGGCATCAAGGGTGAACACCTTATTACATTGACATCAAGCCTTATTTGGCAACTGAGAAAGAGAGAGAGAGAGAGAGAGAATTTTTGCTGCTGCCAATGCCAAGATTGCACCTTCCATTGTTCATCCATAAGTGCATCATTGATCTTGCTCCTTGCATAACTATTTTCAGCACTACTCCATTCCAGGTTGTCCTTCCAGATCCGGTCCGTTGTTGCATGATCACCATCTGCAAAGACAACATAGTCTTGTATTAGCAAGGGTAGATGAATGATCATGTAATTGATACCTTGCTTCGGTGTAATTCTATTGGCTAGGTTGTGGTATGGCTGACTACAGATCTGGGAATATATAAATGATGACTACCGAAGGTGTAGGGGCTAGGAGAAAACGAAAAAAATTGGGCCCGTACCCCCATGACTAATGATGAACCTCCAGTAGCAAAATAATGGAGAAAGAATAAGAATAAGAAGATGGATAAAAAGAGAAAACTAAGACATCCATGAAATGGATGTCAAGATGGAAATGAAAAAAAGAAAATTAATTGCAAAATGTTAAGGGAAAGAAGTTAACTAGTGCACCAAATAGGAATGTCAGTGGGTCCTCCCCAAAGCAGGTTCATGCCCTTAATGCCCTGACAATCCCACATTCAAAGAGTCCGTAGGCTATGGGAATATCCTTTGGAACAAGAGTTAAAGTCTTAACCGTGAGAATTTACCAAAAAGAAAACAATGCATCTACCAAAATATATACTAATGATACAACTAGAAATGAGGTGAACTATGGAGAGAAGGGTGGAGAGAAGAGAATGGAATGGAATCCCAAGAACAAGGTGGATTACAGCCCCTTTTGTGTTTCATGATTAATGTGACTTGGCAAATCTCATTTCAACTCCAGCCTCAAAGCAACAACATCCAGTGACTTCGCATCAATGCACTTGGCCAAACCATCCACTTGAAGAACAAGAATGCCTCCTCCAAAGAGCCACCACCATTCCTACGAAACATAGAGAGAATGGGAATTGAGAAGGGCCTTAGTTAGAGGGAACATTTTTAGTTCCATAACTAGTGCTTGTAGCCGAAGTTTATTTCATTTAAGGGGTGTACTTTGAATTCTTACTTTCTTTTCTTTTCTTTTCTTTTCTCTTTGTTGTTGTTTTTTTTTCTTTTTTTTCTTTTTTTTTGTTTTGTGCTTTTATGCATGAGAACCACACCATGCAAAGACTTCTTATTTCTATTGTCTCAGCTTCTGATAATTGGGTAACATTGGAAGGGAAAGAAAACTCAAGAAGAAAACATCCAAGCACCCAAGAGAATGGCCAACACAGATGCATCAAGTTTCCTTGAAGTCACACCCTTTTCAAACCTTGAGTCCTTCTTTAGTTTGAGAAGAACCCAGTCATCGATTCGTTAAAGTTCTTATTAGAAAGGCNTTGAGAAGAACCCAGTCATCGATTCGTTAAAGTTCTTATTAGAAAGGTGACTATACATTTCCAAGCCAAGAGAGACCATAGACTTTGGTGGATGGATGGATGAAGTGGAGTCATTGCCTACCACATCAAAAGAACATACCTTAGTATCAATATTGTAACTTAAAGGTAAAAAATAGCAATGAATGAAAACTAGGTCATACCATCGGGAAGAACACTTATTGGGTGACAAACTTACATGGTGGATGACACACACACACATACACAAATGGAAAAGTATAACAATATTGTAAAACAAAAACAAGAAAAGTTAAAGAAATTTGTAAAACAAAAATTTGTTAAACAAAAACTTATAAGAAAAACATGTAAAACAAAAATGTGTAAGAAAAAAATACGTAAGACAAAAATGTGTAAAACCAAAACTTGTAAAAAGAAAATGTGTTAAAAAAATATGTCTAAAAAAACTTGTAAAACAAAGACATGTAAACAAGTAAGACAAAAAAGTGTAAAAATAAAACTAAAGAGATCTAAGGGCCTCCAATGATTAGCATAGGTGGCCATCTCCCCCATGACTGAATGGAAAGGGAGAGATCCGAAATAATGAGCACCTGTTTGAATTTCATAATAGTGCCCAGCTTCTCCCCACTAATGTTCTTAGATTGAGGGGTGGAAGTTGGCAACGCTCATACTCCAATGTGTTTATGCCCTTGTTGTTAACATGAGTTTCCTTAGTTTGTTCCATGCATATTAGTTTGCTCTTCCTAGTAGCTGTCAACCACAGGGTGTCTACTACTGGTGTGGTTGCTACATACAGGCACCTCTAAATTTGTATTTCTTGGGCACACTGATTACATGGAAGAGATACTGAACATTCTTTCATGTCATCACCCTCTGAGTCACTGTATGTGATGCATAGAACTTTCTTCTTCTCGATCTTTCCATAGATATCTATCTTAGATATCTGCAAGGAAAGATCACAGATCCCTAGGTATGAATCTCCTGTACTTTGCCATGGCCTTCCCATTATAATTGGGAAGCCTCCTTCTTTGTTGTTAACTTCAATCACTAGGAAATCGGCTGGGTATGACCACCCACACACAATGGTAATGATGTCCTTCACCGATCCTAAGGTAATGATGATGGACTGGTCAGCCAAGTCCAGTTGGATGTTGCTCTTCTTAAGTTGGGGTAGGTTTCAGGCTCGATACATTTCTCATGATATTAGATTGACTCCAGAACCTGAGTCAACAAGAGCCTTATGTGGTTTGTTCCCGGTGATTTGTAAATAGATTAAGGAGCTCCCAGGGTTAGATAGCTTCCTGGGAAGGTGGCCTACCTTAATCCAGTCAGTTACGGTATGCGTTAACATAACTGTATGCGCACTCTGTTGTTGGACTGAAGGGTGCTCCAAAGTGTTAAATGGTGGAGGCATGTACATCGACTCAACCATTTTTTGTTACGAGAGTTTGTCCAGGCTTCAGGTTCTGAAGATAGGACTTCTCTTTTTACAATCTTCAGAACCATCAACTGGTTGAATATTTACAGCTCTCGTAGCGTTACGTTGTTGGTAGTTGAGTAGGGAGTTCCCCTTGCATTGTTGGAGCAGGTTGTATGGGAACTACAGGTGGAAGAGGTGCAGATAGAGTTGGAGGATGGGATGAGTGTGAGATGTCTCCTAAAGGAGAACGAGTCCTCCTGAAGTACTCCTGAACTTGGTAGTGACGTTGGGGAGTAGTGTGACCCATAGAGTCGCCTGGAGAAACTGGTTGCTACACATAATAACCATAAGGATTGGGTTGGTAGTAAGGGTACTACTGTGTAGGCGGTGGCATCCCCCATGACTATGGGTATTGCCACTACTGATGCTATCCAATGGGCTGTGGCGGAGTTCTAATTGGATAGTACGTTAGTGGTTGGTGGAACTACCTTGGGTTACCATGAGGATAAGGTAACCTTCGGGGTGTTTGCCATTGGTTGAGTCTTGGATTTAGCACATACACCCCAGACTCCTGTAGATGTGAGATAATTGGACAACATCTGTTAGGATGGTCATATTGGTAGATCTCACATCCACCATCATCTTCTGTGTCAGAGTCCATAGCCTCATCAAAGATAGAAATTTTTCCCTTACCCTTGTTATGTTCAGGGGTTGAATTTCTCCGCTTTGCCTTACCATTGTCACTACTTTGTTCATCCTTAGACTCTTCTACATTTTTCAAAACACTTTCAAGTCTTGAGTGTAAGGAGTCTCACAACTGATCTACCTTAGCCAATACTTCTATTGTTAATTTTTGGATCGGCAAGGTTTTTCAACTCACCAACTCTTCGAGTGGTGACTCATCCTCCTCATCACAGAATTTCACTTCCTTCTTTTAAAGGGAGGGATTGTGGTTGTATTCTTCTGCACTTTCCCTCTTATGTAGCTCACCTTCTTCTTTTGCTACTTGTTCCAACAAGCGATGTACTTCATGGGTTCTAAGTTGTGATAGTCTCCCTTGGGCATAAGTCTCAAGGGTTCTTCTCGTTTCATGCCTTAGCCCATCCACGATGTGGCAAAGTTGATCTCGCTAAGCGTACCCATGGCCCAAGAAACGATGTAACAATGTGTAGTAGTGGGCCATGGAAGCATCCAAGGGTTCATAAGTACCTTGTTTCCATCCTTGGATTTGCTTATGCAAATTGGACACTCTGGAGTACATCTGATATANGATTTGCTTATGCAAATTGGACACTCTGGAGTACATCTGATATATATCGTTGAAGAGTTCTAGCATCGTACTCCACCTCCTGATGGTTTCTAGTTCTAAGGACCGGTACTAACTCTTTGCTTCTTTACTGAGTGTCCTTGGGAACAACTTAAGCTTTTTCCACTCATTTTCTATATTCTACAAGGCACAGGCATCGTGGAATGCCTGTAAATGATGCTACGGATCAGCGTTGTATCCCCCTTCAAAATGTGGGATATTGTTCATATCTAAACGCTTGATCTAACTGTCCTTTTGGTGCCTTGTTGGAATCCTAACAACCTACATCATGTTAAGCATACTTCAGGTTGCGAGTAGGGGCTCATCATGATCATCTCTGTCATGATGCTTGGGATGTCTTCGTGGTTCCCTACTCTCCCTATGTCCTTGCCCTTGTCCTCTCTCTTGACCTTCCCGTCGAGGTCTCTAGTCTATCCTACCTCTATCCTCACCTTTATGTTCATGGTTGCTATGCCTAGACTTGGAAGGAGAGGGTGAGTGATGAGATGAAGGAGAAGAGGAAGGGGAACCATCACCATGATGATGTTTCTTACCTTCTCTTCGACTGCTTTATCTCCAATCATTATGATGATCTAAGTGCCCATCCTTAGCATGAGGGGTTGTTCCCTCTATGAATAGTTGATGTTCATGGGGATCAGAACTAGTGTTATGTATCTTTGAGCATAGGTTCTGATACCCAACCTCCTCACCATCGTTAGGAGGGGGAACATCATTTTTTAGAGAACCCGTTATAAGGGGTTCCTCATCTCCTATTTCGCTAAGGACATGTGGACCTTTGCCCTTCAAAAGTGTATGTTGACTCTCCTAACTTGAGTTCCTCATACGTTGTACTTCTGTTGGATGATAATCCCTCATATCAAAGTCTTCTGCAATGTATTCAGCAAATAATTCTATCATGCTAATTTGTGCCAAGGCACAGAAGAACATGTTAGGGACTGGTCGATCTGGGGGTAACACGATGTTACCTTGTAGATCTCTCCATTGTAGCTGTTCATCTTGATGGAGGATAAAGGTAAATTTTGGAATATACTTATTGGGATGAGTATAGACTATCTTGTATTTTTTACGACTTGGCTGATTTTGGTTATGTGTTTTATGTTGTCGACTATCTCTAGTATTAGTCCTAGGTGGTCAATTACTTTTCTGAGAAGACATTTTTATCAGTGTGCTATTTCATCGTTATAAAATTTTTCTGTTAATTAACCCAAAGGTTCGTTTAGGCTCCCAACGATTTGAGCGATATCCTTTATGTTCTATTTGGCACACAAACACTTAGTCCCCGACAACGGTGCCAATGATGAGTGGCGAGATACCCTTACACTGAACCATAAAAATATGAGTGTAGCATGCACAATCTAGTCGAACTCCGTAGACTAAGTTCCTACACACCTCTTGGAACACTTAGGGTTAATTATTCGTTGTCTTCCTAGACTTGTAGTTGTCACGGTGTATGGTTAAGCAAGTCTGAGGTATATGATTTTTATAGTATTTTATGTTTTATGTCTTCTATGCTAACAAGGTGAAGGGTTGAGAAACTAATTACTAACTCTAACTAATGAACTAAGTCTAAATTACCTAGCATTAGCATCTGTTCCCACTTACTGTACATAGCCTGAACCTATGCAATCGTGGCTACCAAACGCTAATCGTTGCTGGGATCACCATGCGTAATGCACATGCTCGAAGTGGTCGTACTGAGGCAGTTAGCTTGTTCCATAATGATATTTTTCAATTTGCATTTCTTTGAACATGTAGATTTTCTTGTTCCATAATGATATGGCTTATTGCACCTATCAATGCATATTATTGGAATTACACAGGAAATATAGAATCAAGAAAGAGCTAAAATTTCAAGATATGAGATTTTAAACTATTAAGTTAATCGATCATGATTAGTATATAATTCTAGTACAAGCTCCTACAAGTCATGACACTTAAGACAAATAGACTCTAAATATTGTAAGTTGCATCAATCTTAAATTTCAAAAAATAAGTCACATGATATGAGCATGAGCTTAGCACTAGTCCTTTAAACTAGTTCATAATATCACTACAAGTCATACATAAAAAATCAAGTTTCTTAAAACCAATATAAGTTTCAACTTACTAAAAGTTCAAGTTAAATGAAGTAGCTAGGATAACACTACTTCTAATTGCTCATGCTAAGGTAGTGGTGAGTTATAACATTACCATATAGAATTTTCTAGAGATTTTAAACTCATTGAAATCATCTCTTTAAAACCTACCCACTTGCAAACTTTCTGAGTAATGTGATGATCAATGATAAGAGAATTACCCTTCGAACTTTAAGTGTCAAACTTGACTATTGAACTTCTTAAGTTGTGAACTAAAAATGAAATTTAAACTTGAATTTATAACTTTGAATTAAACTAGCAATGTAAGTAAATGATTTAAAAATATTTATGAGTATTAATGAGAGATGATTGTGAAAAATGCTAACGATTTGTAAATGATGCTTATGAGTTCAATGTGAATAAAGGGTTGTGGATGAAGATTATATGATGTGCTCATTATAAAAAGAAAATTTACTATGAATGATCATGCATAAGACTAAGAATGGCTTATGAATGAAGAAATTGTAAATTCTTGGAATGAGAATCAAGGTTTTTACAATGATGAACAAGACCCTCATCATTATAAATTAGGCCATGGGACCATTATGTTTTAAAAGAAGAACTTAGTTCTCAGAGTCTTTGACCATTAAACACAATTAATTAAAAAGGTTTAAAAGATCAAAATTTAATTTCCT
>MNCI01030467.1:0-20565 GCA_015680685.1 Gnetum montanum | reverse complement strand
CCATTGAGATGTTGTTCCCATAGAAGAATCATACTCTTCAAATGTCATACCATGATCAACATGTTGATCATCTATGGAATCTCCATCAAGAGGATATCCAAACTTGAATTCATTTGGAGTAGATTCATTTCCATGATTTAGCATATGTAAATTATGACTTCCTTGTGGAAGGCCTGGAAATAAAATAGTATTTGGAATACATTTTGCCACACATTGTGTTTCATCCCTTCAGAAGTAAAAATTAAAATAGTAAATTCATTGTGAGTAGGATACCTCCTAAAAGACAATATAAAAAATATAGAAATCAAATAATTATTACAAAAAATTGTACCTCATATTTAGAATTCCATAAGTAGTTTCATGGCCTAAAATCTTTGGAACATTAATATGATTTTCACTTGGCCCGTCACTCAGATTTCTATTTTGTACATAAAGCTATATCATAGATAAGTTACATTTCACCCAAATATGTGTAATCAAATATAAACTAAATTCCTTAATATAGGTATTGAAAAGCAACCTGCAGATATTATAGATAAGTTACATTTCACCCACCCACGTATATGTAATTAAATATAAACAAAATTCCTTAACATATGTATTAGAAAACGGCAGAATATTCACCTGCATATTTGTAGGATTAAAAGACGACATTTGACTGTCTTCTAAGAATTGCTGTAATTTCCAAAAACATGAACATGTAAAACTTAATCATTTGTATTATTAGTACTTAGAAAAGGGCTCAGATTACAATATCAACCTACCTTCCTTGCTCTTACACGCTGTAAGGATTCCTCCAGCGTTTTCTCATAGAACTTGGCTCCTTGTAGTGTGGTTATCTGATGTGGGTCTGCCTCCAAGCACCTAAGATGTTATAATAGCAAACAAATATAACAATTCATCAATACATGATATACAACAACATTCACAAAATCAATGATACGTACAATTGGCTCTTCATGATCATCATTGATTACGCATAAAAGAAATTTGTACCACACTTGTCATAACCTAAAAGCTTGGCTTTTTTGAAAATAAAAAACAATGCAAAGGGAGCGAGTATAGGTATTCTAGTAAATCAGACTGCTTAGTTTTTAATAAATCTTACTTTTCACCTTAAGTTTTCATAGGTACTGGCTTTGATCTTTTTTGAAGTGATGTGAGGGAACCTCTTTTGACGCTGACAAATTTCTGTAGTAATGTTTAGACTATTGGCATTTTCAATAATGTTAAGGCTTGTAAACATATACGGTATGATAAACCAGAAAAATAATTGCCTAAAAGCAGCAAAATATAACAAAGAGATCAATGCTTCAAAAAAATTAGTACAAATATGCAATATTAATAGCAAAATTTGTTTGTGGTGTCCCTATTATTAACAGTGTACTTCCTGTCACTCTAGTTCTGCTTTTTTCTAGGAAAGTAAGTCCAATATTACAGAGTATTTTGACTAGACATTTAGTTCTACATGTAAGAAAAGAATATATTATTCATTTTGCCCTAATATTTGGTATGCTATTTGCCAGCCATAACGGAAATTTTCATTTTGAATTGAAAGAATTCAAAAACAAAAACATAGACTCTCCGAACCTGAGTTTGTTTTCTGCTTGCTCGAGTTGTTGCTACCATCTATTTATCTCCAGTTGGAGCTCCTGCATGAGGAAGTAAATCTAAGTTGTCTAGATGAAATCCTTTCTCAAAAATAGCTGTACTGTGTCAGCTGACTAAAATTACCTTAACAGAATTACAGGAAAGAAAAGCTGACAAGAATCTCACCTCAACACTTGATACATTGCCTAGGCTGGTTGTCAATCAATCCAATATGCAATAGAAAGGAAAAAAAACATGTGACCATCATGCTGGAACAAGAATTAAAACATTCATTTTATAAAAAAAATTTGCATGCAGTCTGTAATTTGAAATAACCTGATGAGATGGCTTGCAAGCTCTCTTTCGAATTTCAATTTCTTCAAGGCTCTATTCAGAAACTGCATTAAATAAAAGGAGTCAGTGACACTACATCCTCCATCCATAAAAAAAAATAGCTTTGAATGTGAAATGGAAGCTTTATTGCATCCAGAGACCCATATTCAGCAAAAGCCCAAGCTAATAATGAATCAGATCTATCTTTTTTTTTAAAAAAAAACAACATGAATATGCTATTTAGTAAATATAGCACACTAAGTAACCATAGATGTGATCAATTTGAATTGCCAAAATAAAAATGTTAAAACCCTAGCCATTGGGAAACAGAAAATTATTACATGAATCTATTCTCAAAAAGGCACTAAAACCCTAAAGGTAGGGCAAAAGGAAGTCAAAATGGCAAGGATTACGGAAACATGAGAAATGATGGCGACTATTTCCAGCAATTTGAATATAAAACTCAGTAGGAAATGGACTTTCCAATAAATGTGCAACTTACTTCTTGATCTTGGATCCTGCTTTGAAGGCCGTGCAAGTAAATTTCCTAAAAAGCCAAGCTATCAGGGTCTTGAAGTTCTAAAACATAAATACCTCAACAAAAACATGGTACATACAACGGATTACCTTGTGCTACGCTTGTGCTCAGGCAGTTTCAACAACTGAGCAATAACATCTTTGATCCTACTACAGAAACACAGCTAGATGACATAGAATAGACAAACCTCTCAGGTGCCAAAAACATAAGACACAAAGCAATGAAAAACATAAGACACAAAGCAGCCAGAAAAGAAATTGAGAATCGAACACATAAGCTCAACACAACAGATCATAGAGAAGAGTTCAATGGCAAACGAATGAATGATAAAATTGCAAAGGCGAATAGCATACTAAATAAACAACAAAAAAGAACATGATGAAAATGACCTTTTTTTCCCAGAGAATTGGCTGAGCTGGCCTAAGGGAGAGAACATCATCACAACGATGTCGATGTCGCATAAAATGGAAGGCTCGTACACCTTCTTGATGAGGCCATTTTGGCGGTTGGAGAAGGTAACCTGCTGGTTTGTGCAGTTCTTGATCTTCTTTATCTGGATCTTAACTCTGCCCATGTTTAGGAAGGTAGCAGGGCCAGGACAGAACAAGCACAGGAACAGAAGCAAGAAAGAGAAAGGAATAGAGAAGAAACGAAATGAAAGCAAGGAAAATCTCAACAAAGGAAAAAAAAGAATGGAATGAGAGAAGGAAATGTAGAAGAATAGTGAGGGTTTTTAGGATACCTTAGCAGTAGCCGGGAAGAGATTTGAATTTTTCCTTCATCCACCACCAAAAGTGATTCACGGAATCTGCACGTATCTATTTTACCGATATTCACAGAATCTACGCATATCTATTTTGCTCGGGCCACCATGACTTACTCGTCTTATGTTGTCCTATTTTGCTATCTTCCTTGCTTAACACTCTAACCTAGCTATCTTCTTGGACCCATGCAGCTTATTACAACGCTGAAGAAGTGTCATTATTCTGATCCTTTTTAACGCTGAAGAAATGCTCCAATTATCCAAACGCGAAATTATCCAATCAATCCTGATTAAATTTCTTCTAAATCTAACCTTGATAGAAAGTATACAACTGTCAATCTCTAGATAAAACAATGATCAAATCTTAGCCATTTACTATTTCCAGATAAGAAGATGTGGAAGAAAGCTGCAAACTGCAACGAGAAATCTGTGCTTTTGCATTGCTGTGAAACCTAAAATGTAAATCAACGCTGATGTTAAAACTATCTACAAACGATGACATATTGTTAACTTAGCAAAGAAAACTAAAACATGAAAAATGAACTATAAATCGATGATTTAATTAATTCACTTTGCGTCCCTGGAAGCAACCGGAATCTTACAAACTCGATCCATGCAATATATTCAAGCCGAAAAAGAAGCTGGAAAATTGATGAAACATGTGAAACGCATATCGAGTATTAAATGAGTTTCAGTGAATCTTCCTACTTTAGTGATCAAATATAGAATGGCTACATTCAGACTTAGCAAGTTTCTAATTCTAAAACCAAGGAACCCAATGTTCGTCGAAACTAAAGAATATTAATTGAACTAAGGAGCGGTTACTATAGATAAATAAAAAGATAAATGCCATTATGTTTCTTTGTTCAATGCAAATGCAATGGCCATCAATTTAGATTTTATGATATTTTGTTTATGTGACTATTTTATTGGTGTAAATAATTTTTCAAGGTTAACAAATATGTGCTTGCATGGTAAGGGCTTTCACGTCATAACTTCAATACGTAGGCAACTTTGGGTTGTAGGAAAAGTTTTCCATAAAAGAATTCTAAAACTAGTGTATTCCCACAAATCCAAAAAATATATTCCATTTCAATATTGTTAGAAATGTTCATTCACTGTTTTCGGTACTCTATAAATTGTTTACGTTGAGAAAAAATGCACGTGGCATGTTGACTATCCATAAAGTTGCTTTACAATTGACAATCCATGAAGAATATGTTTTCTCATCACAGGGTGGCGTTAAGTGTTGATACACGATTACAATATAAAAATTTGATCTTGGAAGTTCTATTGTTATTAAAAGTGTAACAATTATAGTAACTTGAATAAGTCATAGGGTTGAGGGGAAGGGAAAGTTGAGAGCACTGTGAATGAAACTCGGGAACAACCTTATAAATAAACGAGGATTAAAGGAGGAAACTCGAATCGGGGCACTATCAAACGTTCACACATACTAACTTGTTACAAGATAGAATGACATAGAATTAGATGAGGCAAAGAGCTCTCAATATAAATAAGGAGGCAAAGAGCTCTCACACATACTATCAAAGAGTTCATTTTTAGGTAGCAGTTACTACTAAGGATGCAAGGGTATCAGTATATCCATGTGAGTACCACCATAAAAATAAGTAGATGTGAAATAAAAATCAAAATACTAAAACAAAAGGATTGTACATCAGAGTGATAATTATTCAAAAGATTCTTTTCCATTTTTTTGTATAAGATAAGAGAATTCAACTATACACATAGTGAAGAATTAGTGAACAATTTGACTCCTTCATCATCATCTTAACCTTGTTCCAATAAAATGGTATCACATAATCTAAGCATATATATTACATAATCGAATCACATTTGAAATGAAGTTTAAGATCTCCAACCAAGTAGACCAACCCATAATTGAGCAACTTATGATTCACTATTTTTTTATTGAAACTAAAGCTTTATTATGTCTGAAGACCTATAAAATCTACTAGATATATTCTATAACTTGACCAAACAATAATGAGGTAGCAAAAATAAACCATGCAAGTTTGTTTACAACAAAATTATAATATTGTCTCAAATTGATAGGCATATCGTAGAAAGGAAACATATGCAACTCATCTTCAAGTGCCCCTAATTTGCACAACCTACAACTCATCTTCAAGAGCTCCTCACCTATACAACCTATAAGTATTCCCTTCAAGGAAATTGAATCTATCTTGTACATTTAATTCTAAGATGATGCAAACTTAAGTGAAACTTGCTATTATACTCTCATACTTGATTAGGATAACAACAAATAAGAAATAAGAATCACATAACTACCATGATCCAAAAAATTTTAAAAAGCAACAAGACAACAACCATAATAAAAAATTGACATGGTACGACACTAGTTGCGAATTTCAACATTGCCTGTTGTTGGTCAATCATTACTTTGTCATGATTTTTTCTTCCATTGCACAACTTGTATAAGATATTAAAATTTTACAATGACTTTTCACCTATGCATCTAACAAAAGTGGTTCTGGTAATAAGCAAGGAAGTAAGGATTGGTAATTCCATATATGGTATTATGCTTGAGTACGTAGGCATTTGCAATGACTATGAATGGATTTTAATTCTATATTTTAAAAAATAAAATAAAATATTATTGCAAAGTAACATTATTCATATAAAAATTATAAGTTGCTAAAATTAAAATTAAAATTAAGCTCTTTTTTTGTTTCTTTTTGGTTTTTGAAGGGTTGACTAGACAAATATTACATTTTTACGAAAAAACAAATACAAACTTTATAAATTTACCCAGCATCAATAGATGCAACAAAAATAAATTATATATAAGTATTTCTTTTAACATTATTATGTTATCTCAAATATGCAGTCACTGCACAGAAAACAAACACATGCTGCCCATTTAAAGGCTCCACTCATACAACATATAGGTGTATTTTTCTTAGAGATTTAAATTCATATTTCACCTTCAATTCCAGAATGATATCCATGTAAGCCAAGTTTACTAATAGCTGATTGGAATACTAATTAAAATATAGTGACCAAAAATCTAAGTTATTAAATATAATGTAACATAAATAAAATTATTTCTTACATAAACCCTCACATCTTTAATACCGTAAGGTATAAAAATTTTGACCATTTTAATTAATGTAATGTTTTCTGTGCTTCCCATGTTTTTCGTTCCTCAAATCTAAAATTCTCTCTCTTATTTGGTTTGCTCCTGCATTGTAGAATGGAACTTAACATTTATAATAAATTTTAAATTTTTATAATTTAAAATATTTTGCCAAGTTTTTAAACTCAAAATTAAAATGCAAGGACCCACGTGAAAATGGCATAGCTTTTGACGTTGGGATCTTGACTGGACAGAATGTTGTATAGGCCTTTGATAAAACATGATCACGATATTCATATGGTAAAGCTTGAACAGTAGCGTCGTCGCAGGCTGCCAAACGTGTAAATAAGGCTCACGATGGATAAACTCCACATTTAAACGTTCACCGAAGAGGATGAAGTCCTCTATTGGAGCAATGGCAATGGTAGTGGATTGCATGCGATGCAATGCTGATTATAGTTTATGAATCGTAATTTACGATTCATGGCAAAATGTGTGATAAATTAAATGGTAACATTGAAGCCAATATATGTGACACTACCCATGGATATATGTGTTCTCTTTTGTTAATATTTACAATTTTAATTTGATTCCTTATTTACAAAGGTTTAAATATGAACGATATAAATTGAATCGTAAAGATAACATTCAAAAAAAAATCAGTAAAAAACACTAAACATTTCAATTATGTAAATTAGTGAAAGAGATGCCTTGGTAATAAATTTGAATAATGGTCTAGGTGTAAATTACGTGCAGGAATGATAATGTACAAAAGTCAGCAGACAGTACTATCAATATATTACATGGTTCATGACATTGTGTATATGACACAATGTGCATCAAACTTCATCATTGTATCAGAAGATCACAAATCAGGCTAACCACTAACTAGTCGTTACACATGACTGTATTTAGTACAAACTATATATTTGCCATTGGATAGGTTTAAAATGATCCAATAAATCTCTCTTCTCTAATATTACACAGATGCAGTGAAATTCCAAATGGCAACGCAGTGGCTTATTCCATAATGCAAAATTAGTAAATTTCTTTTCCCCTCACATCTCCTTCGGGTCATGCACTGTTGGCCGCATGCACCTGCATGCCAGATTTTTTTTAACCGTCAAGTAAGAGAAACTTGGCCTTCATTACATTTGCGTAAATAGAAATTGAAGGAAATCCTCATCCTTCCTTTACATTTTATGAAAAACACACATATGTATGCATGGCTTGGTCCTTGTTTAGACCCGAGATTCATGCTGCAGCAGCTGGTAACAGAGCAAGAAAAATGCAAAATAGTAGTTCAGCTAGCCGTTCAAAAATACACATCTTTGGAAACTCATTGTACATTTTCAATTGCAAAGTTAGAAACTTGTAGGGAACGTTCATTCCTCCTTTTAGTTTCCAGAGTCTACTCAGCCTTCCACCAGGCAAAAATGGCGGCATGCCCAACAAAATTGCTACAAACACATACTTTCAGAAAAAAGAGTGGTAGGTTCTTCTCTAAAATCGTCAGGCCAGCCTCCGTAGGTTTCTACAGGCAACGGCCAAAATGCGCAAAATTAGAAGGATGTTATGCAGCAAATGTTGCAACCATCTAGCAAACAATCATGGTGAAATAAAACACGGTGGACCTGTGGATTTCCGTGTTCTGCAATAGTATCAGGTAGCATCAGCATCAACATGAATACAAGGGTAGCCTCCATATTGTCATTTCCAGATCTACTATTGTTGACCGACGACAAATCCTCCATCGCCGCTGATTGCACCTACGACATCGAGCTCATGCCCAGGTTGGTGGAGAACTTTCTTATGCACTAGCACGTCAAGGACACAACTGGTGATTTCGAAACTCTAGAGGAGACGGTGGGGGGTGGCTGCAGAATTCCTCAGGGAGCGCACGTTTTCATCAAAGCATGGGCAAAGTTAGTGTGATATGGGGGTTTGGCCAGAGCACCTCCGATTCATTCCAGAGCGATTTCTGGAGACGGAGGTGAAATGGGTGCCCCACATGTACATGAATTGTAGCAAATACGTTTGTTGCAATCATGGCACCGGAATAGCTTTAGAGCGAGGGAATGATAGTGTAGGTGGACATTTTCAGCTCCAACGTGATGTTGCTAGAGATGGTCTATGGTCCCCATTGTGTGGAAAATGCAAGCGGTGAGCAGAGTTGGTACTTGCCATTGGTGGCTTTCTGGAATGCCTACAAAGGATTATCATAGTAGATGTGGGATGAGACCATGGAAATGGCAAGATGAGATAGGATGTAGTGAATGCACTTCTTAGCTATGAACCTGATGGAGCCACCAGTTGCTTTGCAGGTCTCACGATGGTAGTGGATGTGCTTATCCGGTGGTGGTGCAGGCATCCCCATCATATCAAGATGAAACCCATCACCATTTTCTTGAGTGACCGAGGCAACGATGATGGCATTAATCCTATACATTTCAGCAACCGTCTCAGGAAAGTAGACTTAGAATCAGAGTGCACACCTCATCAATGTGTTTATGTTTTATAGTTTCTGCAGTATTTCTGTCAGCCCCCCATTCTGTTCCTTGACGCATGAGATCCAACTTAAAATTTTAAGTCCCTGAAATGTTTTCTCTCTATCTTGTTGACTTGGAATTGCAGAGCCTTGCCTGACAGTGTCTTTCACTGTCCTTTGGATTCTAACTATTTTCAAACCTTTGCGTTTTTGGTTAGGTTTTAATCCTTTTGCAGGTTTTTCACGGGTTCTAATCATGTTGCAGGAATATGTGGACCACAACATGTTTCTTTTTTATTCATGTTTTGACAACCGCCCTGGTTATGTTGGTCCTCTTGATTGTTGTTTCTTCTAAAGCTATTTTCTTTAGCTTCTTCGCAACCTCTAGCTATTTCTTCTCTGGCGGCATTGCAAATCATATCTCCATTACTGTTGAAGTTCTTTGTCCATTGTTGTTTTCAGCCGAACATCTGCATACATGACATTCTCTAGTGTTGGACCTCTCATGTCCACCATTCAAACATGAGGGTTCCCCTAAACCCTTAACACCCTTTGGCTCTGCCATCCAGTTCCGATTTGTTGAATGTTTCATGTTTGCCTTTGAAATACTGTCTATAATAGTTTTGTCAGTACATCATCCCACCCCCATTTCACTTTTGATGAATGGGGTCCACTCAAATTTTAATGAGCGGGAGTTTCGAATTTTAATGAGCGGGAGTTTCAAATTTTAATGAGCGGGAGTTTCAAATTTTAATGAATGAGAGTTTCAAATTTTAATGAGTGGGAGTCTCAAATTTTAATGAGCGGGAGTTTCAAATTTTAATGAGCAGGAGTTTCAAATTTTTGAAGTTGGAACACTATTTATAGATGTACTAGCATGCTCATTCCCTTGCCTTTACAGCTTTAGCTGCTTAGCTGCATTGCCTAAACACATTAATGAGGGGTGCAAGTCCCCAAAAACATTTTGTATCACAACAGACATTGTGCAATGCTTTGAGCTTTCTATTACTTTCTATCTAATAGTGTTTCTATTTTACAGTTTCTGCAGTATTTCTCTCAGTCCCCCATTCTTTTCCTTGACGCATAAGATCCAACTTAAAATTTGAAGTCCCTAAATCTTTTTCTCTCTATCTCATTGCCTTCGAATTGTAGAGCCTTGCCTAATAACATCTTTCTCTATCCTTTTGATTCTAACCATTTTTAGACCTTTCTATTTTTGGTTAGGTTTTAATGCTTTTGCAGGTTCTTCACAGGTTCTAATCGTGTTGCAGGATTATGCAGACCACAACATGTTTCTTTTTTCTTCATGTTTGGAAAACTGCCCTGCTTATGTTGGTCCTCTTGGTTGTGGTTTTTTCTGATGCTGTTTTCTTCATCTTCTTCACAACCTTTGGCTATTTCTTCTCCGGTGGCATTGCAGATCATCTCTATGTTGCTGTTGCAGATCTTTGTTCGTTATTGTTTTTAGCCGAAAATCTCCGTACGTGACATTCTCTAGTGTTGGACCTCTCATGTCCACCATTCAAACATGAAGATTCACCTAAACCCTTAACACCCTTCGACTTGCCATCCAGTTCTGATTTGTTGAATGTTTCATGTTCACCTTTGAAATACTGTCTGTTTTATGCAGTTTACATTTATGTTATTAGCACAACAATTCATTTTGATCAATTCATAAAATCATTAAATTACACTCAGTACAATCACTTTGAGCATGTGTGTAATGCTAAGTAACCCAGTAACAATTAGCATTTGCTAATCGTAGCAGTGTTGCACTAGTTCAGGATGTGTATGACAAGTGAGAATGGATACTAGTGTTAAGATTCATCAAAGCCTAGTTAATCAGTAGTTAATTTAGATTAATCACTTAGTTATCTCTCTCTCCTTCCTTATTAGTAGCAGGACATAAAAACATAAATCATATGTCTCAAGATTACTTAACCATACAATCAGGACATACAGGTAAGCTTGGGAAGACAACAATCAACCAACCTGTCCTTGTTCCACAAAGGCGCATAGGCACTTAGTACTTAGAATTTGACTGAATCATGTGTGAAACACTCGTATTCGTATCGTTAAGCATAGGGGTACCTCACCACTCATCATGGGTCCTATTCACCCCTATAAATACCAACATTTGGTTACACCAATGAATAACTTTCATTCCACCCTAAGCAAAACTCTTGCAGTTTGTTTTCATAGTTTACACTTAGCGATAGAGTGAATGCCCACAGTGTCATATTGAATAGTTGAATGGAATCTTTATTTGAGTGGATTGTACTTGGGCATAGTCCATGAATGACAATAAATATCAAGATTTTTTACCACCATTTCAACATCCACTTAGTGTCTTTATTTTTCCTAGCTAATTTCTTTACTTAGTTTAACTTTCATTTCTTTAATATGCTTACTTTAGTTTAGTCCTTTACATTTTTCAAGAACTTTACTTTTTCATGTTCATTAGTAAGGAAAAATGAGTACAACTAGTTTCGAGCGTATAAGTGTAATCATTTGATAATCCCAGTAGTGTTATTACTTGGTTCACCGAATAGTATAACACTTGGTAACCTAGTAACCGTTACATGAGCCCAAGATATGTACAAAAAGCTAGAACAACTGCTCATTACCATAGGATAAAGTAGATTTTCATTTCTATTATCACATAGAATTAGATTTTATTCTCACTTTCATTATGTTTGCACTTAGAAGTAACTTGAGCCTACGATATCAAGATATCATATGCCTCACTTAGAGTTAAACTATACACTTACACTTCACTAACTCAAAGTCGGAAGACAATGATCACAAATTGATTATCAACTTCTATCATACTTACATTTTCCATCCACGGATTATGATTTGGTTGAGCATGTGCACTCATGACTTGTATGGTAGAGTGTTGGGATACCCAACCACTCATCACATATTGTAATGAAAGTTCAGCAACCAATGAATCATATACATCATCAGAAAAAACAAGATTGAGTGTCTTAATTACATCATCATTAGAAGAAGATATCATAACTTTTTTCTTACAAGCTTGTAGATCTACTTGTTGAGAATCAACAAAAATTTCTACATCAATAAAATAAGTAGAAATTTCAACATTAGTTGAAGAATATGTGAGTAATATAGAATCCCCCATAGTGGAATTCTAAAAAGATAAAATTTGCTAAAGAAAAACTGAAGTGAGAAAAATTAGCTTCTATAGTCCTCCATGTTTTGTTGACTAATATAATTTTCCGTTAATTTTTCAGAAAGTTGGTTAAGAAATTGTTAGTTTTCTTGGTCCCATTAGGCATATGAAGTCTATTTTTACAACTTTTAGTTTTTGTCAACATTTGTTTATTGAAATCAACCTTCTCAATTGTAGAAAAGAATTGGTATTACAAGCAAGAGGGAAGAATTTAATTTAACCAATTACATATTATAATCTTTCTAATTCTTGAAAATTTTGCTATCATGAAGGATAGTTATTTAATGTTAATCCTTTCCTTCTCATGAAAAAAGATTTTGGAAAAAATGAAAACTGTGTTGAAGTTGAATATAGTAAAAAACAATATGAAGTTGAAGATATGAAAAATCAAGTTAATGTTAATGATAAGAATGATCAAATGAAAATAAAGAATTCGGAAAAGACAAAAGCTATTGTGTATAATGTTATTGCCACGAGAGAAATTGTTAAGTAGCTTGGATAGATAGATCATAAGGCTTTTTCTTTTTTTGTTTGATAAGAATACTACTGATTCAAAAATCAAAACTAGTTTTGACAAGAAGGTTACAGCTGATGGTGAATATTTTCGATGTAACATCAATAACAAGCAACGTGGTGAAGATCTTCCACAAGTGCTACCCATTTCTTGATTTGATACAAATATTGGTATTAAGCCACAACTCTCTATCTCGAGTCCTTTTACTATTTTAATTTCAAGTATGAATATTGAAATGTGATGCAAATTTTATTTACTTATTTCTTTTTTCAAAGTATCAATTATATGGTTATACATGTGAGTAGATAGTTCTAAAGTCAAAACTTTTAATGATGTCTACCTAATGTCAAACTTGTAAGGTACTCTTGACTGAGAAGCTCTAAATCATGGGTTTGATTTTGGTGATCTATGTTGAGTTATATAAAGTTCTAATTGGACTATATTCCTTGGAGTGTACCTATGTTTTACTTATATCAAGTTCCAACAAACCCTCCTTCCCTACACCATACTCTCCCTTTCCCCTCCCCCCTCCTCTTCCCCCTCCCCTTGCCACCACACCCCCACCCCCACCCACAAAAAAAAGAGAAAAAGAAAAAGAACTTATTATGTACTTCAATTTTCTTTATTCATTATCAATATTTTTTGGGGGCTTAATACCTAGTATTACATCATTAGTAATTAGATGAAAGCAAATAATTCTAATTCGTACACTTTTGTGAAGTAAGCACCAAATAAAATGCTTAATCTTCGAAGATGTGGATTATTTTCAAATAGCTTTATTCTTTTCTTCCAAAAGTTTCAATGAGTAATTTACTTTCCAAGTATTGAATTTTGTCAAAATAGTATAATTCAAAACTAAAGTATGTGCATGTTTTATGATCCTTTCCTAACAAAATAGGGTCACCTACACAAGTTCTTTTTGGCCATTGGCCTTTATGAAGAGCTAGATCATTGTTTATTTATATAAAGTATGTGCATGTTTAAAATTAAAAATACCCAATAAATATTTTAAATAAATCATTATTCAAACCTCCAAAACACCATCACAACTTTCAATTAAACTAGCAACCGTAATAGTATTTTGATTAGTAAAACATTAAATTTTTAATCATTTGCTTTAAAAAATGTTACATATACTATGTTAAAAATTTTTAACTAAAACTTAAGCCTATGAAAGCTGCTATGGGAACACATACATCATCATCATCTTAGTTTTATGCTAACAAAATTGATCAATTACATGAGTTATTCTTATTAAATTTTTAAAAAAATTTTGCTAATATTTTTGAATTCTGCCAATGCTAGTAAATAGCCCATATAAGAAAAGAGGAGGGCTAGCATCAAGTTGAGTTCTTATTCAAATTTTGTATATTGTAAGTACATGAAATCAAGCTGAAAGCCATCCAAAATTTAAGAATCTTTACATGAAAAAAGTACATGAAATCGTGTTGAAAGGCATCCAAAATAAGTGAAGAATTCTTACACTTCATGCTAGCAAATCTATGTAATCTTAATTGGTTTGTCCTGAAAATAAGTAGCACATTTATTTCTTTTTTTCATAAATATGATGCATACTGAACTTGATTTGTATACGCCGACAAGAGTTATGAGCAACCAAAATAGTTTTCGTGAACTCCCAAAATACAGATATTAGCCGACACAGTGTGACATTAATTGGTTTAATGCAACCCTTTTTCACTGGCTGGCAAAATACCGATTAATGCTGTCAAAATTAAATTTTCCAAGACCACAGTCACACGTAATTTTAATGTGTAAGTAAATACCTTATGCAGGATGTAGAATTGAGGTTGCGTTCTCTTATTACCTGAATTAATGAGACTTAATATTTGTTTAAAAAAGCTAAGTTAAGAATCTTGGATTACAATATTAGAATAATGTATATAAAAATGAATATAATGCACCTGAATTTTAGCTTAAGTCCTTTCTTTGATCCGAGCAGTTTCAGAATTCTTTGCTTTTTATTTTTTCCTTTTTTCAAAAACTTATAACTCATAATTCTTTGTTTTTCCATTTTTTCAAAAACTTAGAACTCGTCCTCGCCGCAAAGAATCCAAATAGCTACCGTACTTAAAAAATATATATATATAGATACTTATAACTCAGTATGGCACGAAGGAATCCAAATAGCTACCGTACTTAATATATATATATATATATATATATAGATACTTAGGACACCTATGTATGGGTGATTTAAAAGCTTACTGCTAAGTCAAGTTTGAGAGTTGTCAATGCTGGTAAGAAGCCCATATGAAAAAAGAAGGTGGTTAGCATTAGTTTGGCAGCGGGTTGTAACACCATACCAAATCTTATTAATTAGTTATTTTTCAAATTTTATAGGTTGTAGGGTATTAAAAAATTCCAGTTTTAAAACCATGCTAAATCTTATAGATGAATTCCTTCTCACCAGCATTATCATTAGTTAATGATAAAAGAAAAATTCAAAATTTAATAAAAATTAAGTGAAAATGTCTACAACCTTGAAACACTTAGCAATGACCACTTATCCAAATTGTTTACCTATTAGGTTAGTGATATAAGTTTTTGCATAAAAACCAGGTACAATTCATAAGATAGGCAATCTAAATTATGGATTAAAAATAATTTTGTAAAATGAATTCTAAAACTTCAAGGTTACAACAACATTGCTATGAATCACAATTAGATATTAATACTCTTTATTCTTGAAAAAGCTAACATAATCAGATATTAATGTTGAGTCTACCTATATTTAAAAGTTATTCCTAAGGTTTTAAAAATAGGAAATATTGTAACCCTAAGATATACAATCTAGAAGTTTAGGCCTTGAATGTTATTTTAAAATTCTTGTTGTTTTTCGTAAATACTCTACAGGCCAGATTTTACTAGTGAGATTAATATGATTTCTACATGTGAATTATTAAGCCATTCTTATGAATTTTCTACTATGGTTTAGATGAAAATTCTTCCCGATAAGCTGCTCCAAACTATTAAGTATGAATCCAAGTTGGATCTTGGCTTGGCTTTGCCCGAAAGTCATTGTTTCAAGAAACTATGACAAAGAACTTTGATAAATCCACACAGGCTCCTACTCTAAATATTTTGTTGTAATCTGGTTGAAAAGGATTTTGCATAGGCAATAAAATGTTAAGCATAAATTCTAAGTTGGATCTTGGCTTTCTTTTTCTTGGCCAATGGCATTGCCCCTGACACTGCTATTTTTGGTAGTAAAGATGATGGTGTAAGTGCTATAACTGTGTTTTCCTTAGTGATGGGTTTTCATTTAACTTTATGGATGAAATCTTTTTTAGTGTTACCATATTATAAGATAGAATTTTATTTAGCTTTACTAACCCATAAATGACGTCCGCGAAAAGAAATCAAACAATAAGCTTCTTAAAGCCACTTCTCTTTATCGTATTTGATTCAAATCCTTAGATTTTCTTTACAATAGGATAGACCCAATCCTACTAAGATATATAATAATGACCAAAAAACAATGGTTTAAGCTATATCATATCTTAGACTCTTAGAGATTATACCAAGAAGAAAGAAAGGGAAGACCTATCCTTCAATGTTCTAATAATTTTGCGACAACGTATGAAAACGAGGGAGTAAATTACAGTGTACATGAAAACCAGGTAACGAGATCCAACATAGAATTCGAACTATCTAGTCACTGGTTTGAACTAGAATCCAACTAGGAGGGTTGCTTCTTCCAAACAAAACTTTAAACCGGTGTTATCTCGCATTCCAGGATGTAAAATGGATTGAAAAGAAAGAGACACAATTATCATCCTAATCATATGCTTGTGGATTGGCTTCTCTGATTGTCTTGTTTCAGAAGGCATCTACTCTCGTGGATTGGCTTCTCTAATTGTCTTGTTTTTTTTAGAAGGCATCTACCCTTTGACGCACCCAGTCTAGGCTCCATGGGAATAGTTAGAGGCTTGTGAGATCGGAAAAAAGTTGACTTAAAATATCATCACTTAGATGACCCACCAATTACAGTGATAAAATCTATAGAAAATTTAAAGCCACTCAAGGCAACATTCCAGAGGAATGTCAAAAAATGTAAGGTTGGAGATTTTACTTCTTCGGTAGGAATGGTTTGTCAAAAAATGGCACGATTTGTGCAAGGGGAATCATATGCTTGCGTAACTTCCTAATTTCTTCTTTTTCAACTTTCTACAAACAAAACATTTCAACCAATGTCATGTACATTCTAAAAATTCATCATAGAAATGTGGGCAAGTATGTTTCTTACCTTTCGCATTCTTCCTTCCACTAACTTGTATTCTTCGATGTATTTTTGCTTCATTTTCATCTACTCCCAATAAAATAGAAATTCCAAATTTAGAAGAGAACTACTCTTTAAGAAATGAGCAGTAATGCAAAGCAAAAACTTAATTAAACATTGTATGCACATTTTTTGAGTAAAGCAGAATTAGGGAATTACCTTGATATCAAACCCTGCTCTTTCCTGAGCTCTAATTTCCGAGTAAAGTTTCAAGTTCAGTGGCTTTGTGTACTCCTTAACAGGAGGCTTTGGAAGATGCTGTAAAATCTTTGATTTAGTTTATTATGTCAAGAATTTAAAATTAAAAAAGAAAAAGACAATTGCCTTGTGCTATTGACCCCCAAGTTGATACACTATCATGATTTTAGTATGTTACCCTAGGTTCATCTGTGGTGAGTGGTAAGCCTTGAGCTCTAGGAATTCTCAATTTTTGCTCCTCCTGCAGGAACAGTTTTTCCATGAATTTTTGTTCTTTTTCCTGCCCACGTTGCTGCAATGCCATCTTAAGATTTTCAATTGGTAAAACACTTACTAGCGTACATTACAAGTAGTGGAGAAAAATTAACGTGATATTTGACCAATTAATTTCCTTACTTCGGTTCTCAGATTGAAAGGCCTTGCATTTATGAACTTCCGCGGCGCTTCTTTGTATAGCAGTAGTCTGGCCTTCTTCTTTTCAAAAGTATGAAAGGAAAAGAAGAAGATTTTATATGTAGTCAAGGCAAAAATAATTATAAAAAATTTTGAACTGCCGAGAATGAGGTCACAGTAATCCTACCTCTTTCTTTATATTTTCATTTTCCAGGCTGCACAATAATCAAAACATTAAACTACAGAAACTAAAATCACAAGCAACAGAAAATTTATATCATGAAAATCATATATGGATTTCAGGAATTAAAAAAACAAGAGCACCATTGATCATTTGAAGTATTTTCAGTGGGCACAGACGATAAACCCTGGGAATCCACATCCTTCGATGATGATAAAGATGATGATAAACTCTGGGAATCCACATCCTCCGATGATGATAAAGATGATGAGGAAGCCTCTTCGGCTTTAGGAGACATTGTTGTTTGAAAATTTGGATCAACCAGACAATTGGGCTGTCTCTCTGCCAATGGCTAGTTCAAGTGAGGGATAGTCCATCTGTCAAAAAGGTTATCCATTTGTTCTTTCTCATTCTCAGTGAAAGGCTATGCAGCCTTCATGCTTTTCATTTTGGGAAATGTCTGAGGAGATGCTTGTTCCTTCATAGTTTCAAAGTACTTGATCATGTACTTGATCAATTTCTTCACTGAAACAGGCTCCTCAGTGTCTAGTGCACAATCCTCACAATCAAAGTAAATTTCACTGGTTGGCTCCTCAGTGTCCAGTGCACAATCCTCACAATCAAAGTAAAATTCACTGGTTGCTTCTATTTTCAAGCAGAAAATGACCCAAACATGCTAACAAATTTCGTGAATTTTTCCGGTAAATAATATAGCAGAATGATCAAAGTATTCAAAAAAATCCAATAGGAAAAAAAAAACAGAAGGAAAAAGGAAAGAAAAAAAAAAAGGATGAAAACCAAGACTGCAAGTGGAAATAGCAAAGTAAAAAAAGAAAAGCAATCTGTATTCCACTGTAATTTTAATAGCCGGTAACAGCTTCTTATTATTCAAGATGAAAACAGACTGTAAACACTAAAACCAGGGAAACATGGATTGCAAAAGATGGCCAGTCTAAGCGGTGTACATTTCATACACCTTCATACAATAGTAACAAACTCCCACAAACATCTGCTGCTGTTTCTCCAGATGGTCCATATCTCAAATTGTATCCAACTTCAAGGGTTGTAAGATTTATATGAAACCTTGCGGTGGAGGGTCATGGTTTTAAAAAGAAAAAACATAAGTTTGTTTAAACGTGATATTAGTTCGGTACTCTGGTTTCCTTCAGCTAACAATATTGACATGACAAGTTTTCTTTCAAATACCTATCAAATACCTGTTATTGCCTGAAGTTTTCAAAGCAAAACAAAACCAAGAAAATTGTATGTGTTGTCAGATACATGTTGAAACGATGTTCTCAAGGATAAAACAGATCTAACGAGACCAACCAGTTTGTTGAGCCCAAAACGTAGACTAAATACGGTGCATAAATCCAGAAATTTGCAGACAGTGGTATCTTATGCTCCAAACAAAGACTACGGAAAAAAAAAAAAAACGAAGCTCAAAAATTGTATAAAAATGTGAACGCAAGGATCCCAATGACGGATTCCTGAAGCAAGCTTGGATGCTGGGTCGTTATGTTCTCCATTTTCGCCATCAAAATCTAACACAGGCTGTAGCAAAATGGAAGTCAACCTACTGCTTGTGCAATAATACTGAAATTTCAGAATTAAGGAGATTGCTGTTGAAGAAGAAGAATCTCGAAATACCAACAATGACCGAAGAGAGAAAGAGCTTCTTTCAACCCGCTTGCACTTTTCGTCAGGCTAACAACTAATGGTTCTATATATAATTCAGCGTTCCAACAGCCGCATTTTCGAATAAATAAATAAAGATGTATATTTTTTGGTCGGTATTTGCGCGCATTGTCGGTTAACTTTTAAGGAAGTTGGAAAATACGATTCTCAGCTTTAACGATAGTTGTCCTATCCCAGCCCCAAAAACAAATGGAAAACCCATACAGTTTTGTTTAAAAAAAATTAAAATACGTCATAAACGTCGGTGTGCAATTCTGTTAAGCTTTTCTGGCTAAACTGGTAAGGGTTCCTTGCGACCAAATTCAGTGAGATTTAGGTTGCCCAATGTCCAATGTACCCCATACATTTCTAAATGTAATAACTAGACCGAGTAACGTTGCAATTACTTTGAAAGACCAAATTCAGTGAGATTTAGGTTGCCCAATGTCCAATGTAGCCCATACATTTCTAAATGTAATAACTAGACCGAGTAACGTTGCAATTACTTTGAAAAACCAAATCATATTTTACTTGCCGAGTAGCCCACCCACGTTAACTTGATGGTTAATATAAGTCGCGGAACCTATATTTAGGTTTTAAAATATTAGGTTTTAAAATTCTATTTTTTAAGTGACGGTTCCATTTTAATGAGTAACATTAAATTATCAAGTTATACAAAAGTTTGATACATATGACTATTGAGTTTTGATTTTAACAATTGCACATCTCTTCAAATTTCACACTCCTTTCAAAGTTGTGGTTTCTTACCTTATTTGATCATACCAGTTTGGAATGTGCAATGAAAGGTGGGTTAGTTATCTCTTTTATCTCAAAAGTATTCCAATTTAGTCATACTTGAGGTACCTTATTATTTTACAATAATTCTACTAAAGTATCCTGTTGGCTATTTCTTATGGTTTACCATTTCATTCCCCACAAACAAATTATTGTGAACTAATCATTTCTTTCATAATCCCCTTATATCCATATCTTTTATTGGGCTTGAACTTATGAATTCTATGATGACAATGTTTCTTACCAAAATAATACTAAGAATGACCTTGTTATTTTCTTACAAATAAAAGTAAAGTCTAGTAAAGTAATATATATATATATTATTTAAGCAAAGAGATTTTATAAATAGAGTGAATTTCTTTTGTAAAAATTTAAAATGAATTTTTTGTGATGGAACACTCTTGTAGTGGGTTACATCTACCCTGCTATGTATGTAGAGGTTGTGCTCATAGCCTTGAGCTTCATTATATTAAAAAAA
>MNCI01030462.1:0-25033 GCA_015680685.1 Gnetum montanum | reverse complement strand
CAAGAGATTTATTTCTCATGTTGCTGATTTTAACTTTGCTTATTAATGTGGAAAAATGTAGAAAGAAATGAAGAAGAAATTTTATTAATGTGGAAGTAATGTATCTAGGTCATGCTCTAAGAGTTCCTTGGGGTTATCTTCCTTCAGCATGTATTGCTTAGAAACAATCTAGCACTGCCACTATGGTTAGGCTTGAACCCACTAAAAAGGACAACCGGTCACCTTCCTATCCCACTTCACCTAGCACACATTATTCACTTTTACCGATTCTCCAACTCTATGCTAAGTACAACCTATAGTAGTAAAATGAACAAGGGTGAGAGATGCTAGAGAAGTGCTACAGCCTAGAGCCAAGGGCAAGCCATTATGAAGCAAACACCAAAGGAAGAGAAAATTTTTGCACTACCTCCAAAAAGCCCACAACTATTTGAACATGCTTCTCCATTGATTGTTAGAAAGCTGAATATTCTAAACCCTTGGAATTATGCTTGAAGCTTTTAGTTTGTGAAAATGAGAATTGTCTACTCATCTCCAACAATCATAGCACTTAGGATGAGGGCATTCAAGTTGAGAGATCCATCTTGAGATATTTTGAAGAAACTAAATAATGAATTTGTTCAAAAATGTAGGTATTCAAACTACTCACTACAATTGTCCCCAAGTAGGAATAATCAATTGAAGATCACTAATAGTGAATAAAGCCAAGGCTTATGAATCTCAGTAATGGAAGTCCAAAAACTTTACCAATATGAGCATTAGTAGTACCACCAATGGGAGTCCACTAGATAGCTATCGTCTCCAAAATAAAGTATATCAAACTAGTAGGTTCTAAGATACCAAATATTTAATTCATATCCATGCCCAAAGGGCCTATAAAAAAAATGATCCTAGACATCTAGCACGTATAAGAGAACAGGGCCAAATAGACAATTGAGTAACGTGCCTCCTTCAATGAGAAATGGGTTTAATGTTTTGCAACCTATGTTGAATTGGAATCTCCCAAGGATGGTTACCTGCATGAGCTCTAATAGATCATTTAGTAGCCAGAATGACACTAGTGAATAAGGTTGGGGAATATAAGCCCACTAGAATATTTAGGGGTAGCACAAGACTCCCAAGTCACATTGTGAAATCCTCTAGATTCATTGTCATTTCCCCATAAAAACTTAGCAAGCATTGATTATAAAATTTTTATAACTTTAGAATAAGGGGCTAAAATTAAAGAGTAATAAACATGAATAGGTTAGAGAATGTGTTTAACTACTATGAATTTGCTACATAGATAGAGGATGCAAGGGGTCCACTTGGGAATCTTTGTATGAACTTTAGGAAGCACATGGAACCACAGTTCAATAAAATATCCTGCAATGCATTAGGGGATGCCTAGAACTTTGAAGGAATCAATTGGAAAAATACATTTCCCAAGGGTTTGTAATAATATATCCTTAGCAAGATTGCATGGCAGGATGACAGTATATTTATCCCGATTCATCTAGCTTCCTAACACAACACAATAATCATTAGAAAAATGTCATCTAAATATTGGCCAAAAATGAGTTGCCTGGTTGAGCTAGGCAAATGCACTCCCTATATTTCATCTCCATGAAGAGCATCATTTAAAAAGAAACCCAGTCTAGAAGCTGTAGTGATAAAGAGGTAAGAGGCTAAAGTACATACCTGATAAACAAAGTAACCCAACAGGCTTTGGCTGAGGCATTAGCCAATAACATTTTGACATAATTAATCTAGTTAGAGCCAAGATGAAGTTTAGAAAGGATGACATCAAGATACTCTCAACTAATCCTACTATAAGATTTGGCAAAGTCAAGTTTAACCAAACACCTATTTTGGTTGCTATCAATGGCCCATTATAATATTTCCATAGTAGTGATAATGTTATCTAAAACACCACCAATTTCAGACTTATGCGGTTCAGCGGCAAATTTGTCTATGTGTCAAAACTTGGCATATTTTTCAAAATGTTGGTGTTACTCTCTACAGTGTAGCCAGTGTAGCACACGTTGAGCCCTATTTTACAAGATTTTTCTAACTATTAGTAGTAGTTTCATGATAATTTTTCTAAGTGTCCTGCTATGCTCTCAGTCTACCTACTATGCTCCCTAGCGTAGCCAATGTAGCACACACTTCCATGGCCAGTTTGCCCAAGTGTTAAGCCAAAAGTGGTTAAGGGTTTCTTGGGATGGAAGAAATAGTTTGAAAAATTTTCTATCTCCCAGGCTATCATGCTTACTACACTCCCCAATGTGCCTAGCTTGACACATGTCCCAGCTACCGGTTCACCCAAGTACTAGGCTAGAGGTTGTCAAAAGTGCTCATGATGGATAAAATAGTTTGGCAAATTTTCTATCTCTCGAGTTGTTACGCTTTGTTACGCTCCACAGCGTAGAAAGTGTGACACAAGTTCTAGTGCCCAATTTTTCCCAAGTGTTGGACAAAGATTTGTCAAGCTAGCTCGACATGGAAGACACATTTGGCACATTTCCTAACTTTCGAGGCTGCCTATCCTGCTACGCCCCAGAGTGTAGCCAACGTGCCATGAAGGAAGACTGCAAATTTTATCAAAATTTGGCTAAGTGTCCCTACTACGCTCTCCAGCATAGCTAATGTAACCAGTGGGAAAGATCAAAATTTTGCAAAATTTCACTAAGTGTTGTGCTACGCTCTAAAGTGTAGTCAGCTTGACAATAGGAGAAAGCCTCTGACAACCTCCAAAATACTCTAGAACTCGACATTGACCTTCGTCCTAGCTTCAATGTCCCTCCAACAACCAAGATCAACAGTTTGCATTTCTTTTGCAAACACCCCCCCCCCCCAATTGATCCCCAAAATTGTCCCTACGCTTGCCCCCAAATTGATCCCCAAAATTTTCCCTACGCTTGACCCTACTCGAAAGAGAGTGAAGACATAGTCCCAAAACGTAGCCTCTAACTTGCATTGTTTTGACACTATTTGTAGGTACACTGCGGTCTCTTAGACTTTGGCACATGTAGTCTTAGCAGTGTGGTCATAGTTCAATAGTTTCTAGGTACCCATTGTTGTCCTTTAAAGCATAACACTTTTGTTACTCTTATGAGAACATACCATGTCAGTGTAACCCTATCTACGCTCATGCCACGTGGTGCCCGATTCATGTTTCACACTAAACCTAGCCCTATAAATACCTTGAAGACCAACACTCTAGGGGTTGACAAATCAAAAGAGCATTGAGCATTTTAGCTGTCTAAGCATCCCCGACACTCTTGCATCTAAGCACTCAAGCTTCACACATTGATGCCTCACAAAATGCAGTCCACCATTGCACCTGCAGAACACAAGGATAGCCAACCCAACAAGTTCAACCTCCCTTGCAACCGCCAGCTTCTCATCTTGGATGTCCTAAACACTATGACTGCACTGCTATGCTGCCACTGTGCCTACGTAATATCGTGTACCATTCTCACCTCCTATTTAGCAAAAGTTATGCTCCCCAATTTTGGGGCAGTGCATTTCTCTATTTTCAAGCTTTATTTCATTTCCTTTCCAAGAATTTTTCTCTAATATTAAGCATCTTTTGCATTTCTCTGCTGTTCAAAACATATTTACACATTAAAATCACTATTTCAAGCTAGGACTCTCAACTACACTCTTGCCTGTTGTTCCGGTGTTTGCACATAATGCTCCATAAACCCCTATTACAAACAGTCAATTTAACACCATGTAAGTCCTTCTCTGATTGACCAGACCATTCAGGGCACCTAGTTTCCATTTCCCCAGCACGGCCCTCACACGGATTCAAGGTTAGGCTGTATGCCTGTTGAACTCTCGGTGTTCCAACCACAGATGTTTTTAAACATCATAGTTTTTGGCAATAGAAGGAGGGCCTCCCATTCCTTCTGTGTTCAAGGGTAGTCCCACGTGCTTTCTGCACCTCTATCACTAGCAGTAAGCTAATGTAGACATAACACCCCTGTGAACCTGCCACTGCAGTAGCTAGATCATAGGCCAACACAAGAGTTGTCTACATTTCAGTTGATGTATATTGGTCCCAGTTGTCAATTCCCCTGAAGCCCCATAGGACAAAAAACTAATTGTGTTCGTCATGTCATGCTCTGAGTGTTCTAGAGAGCATAATAACCCTTCAAAGCATAACAATCCCTCAGAGTGTAACAAGCATAATGCCAGAGATAGTTATTTTTTAACAACATTTCCAAAGTTAGTCATTTTGGCCTATTTTTATAGTTTTCATACTTAGCTGCTTTCTTTTAACGTTTTCTGCACTTCAATGTTTTTGTCAACACCTTTTTTTCTTGCTTTTTTCTAAACAACAACATGAATCTTGTGAACACTTCAACCTCTACCCTGAGCATGGAGGTGGCTCGTCCCATTCAACAGATGGGATGTTGAGCAACCACTTAGCCCAATACGACTACAACGGCAGTCACTGAGACTATGTAACCAATCACCTAAACACACAATGTTGGATGATGAACAATACAATTTCCTTTATGCAAAGCTTCAGGCAAGCCTATCATTAGATGTCATGAAGTAGAAGCGAAGCACAATTTTGAGATCATTCATCGAAATGGAAGGGAGTTTTTTCCCACCCCTAACGCAGTCATCCCACTCACTAACAACTTTAAGTGTATATTAGCCCAACTTATTAGGGTGAGTGGGCTGAAAGAACAAATGTGGTATCAAACTATGATGAGCCCTTGTAGGATGGGTAGAAGGAGTTTGAGTCCCGTTCAGACAGCACTGTCCCATTTTATGCCTCTGTCCAATAGCCTACCTCCATTTTTTATGTTGCATCATTCATAGTCCTCTACCTTCTTTGAGGCAATGGTGACACTTCTACAACCTAACTCCATGCCTGTGGTGGCTAGTCACCAAGTCTTACATGTGCAACAGAGTGCAGGACCTTTTGCCTCTTTCTCCTTTGTCATTTCCTCATAGTCTATGTAGCCTTCCTTGCAGGCATTTGTGATGCCAACACTACCATATGTGCACAAAACGCCTATATCTCAATTATAGACAGGCTACGTGCCCTTTATCCCAGCCATCTCAATAGCGCCACCCCCAAGCCTCAATTGCGTGGTGGGGCACAACCTTTGTGCCCATGGCACAGTTATCACACATGCCATGATACACACAACAACAAACTCAACAAGCATCATATGTGATGGCACAACCCACAACAAGGCTATGAGCCACTCTGACAGCACCACCACCAGCATAGCCAATGCAACCCTTTACAACATCTTCGAGTTTGAACAAAGCGTTCCAACTCATTCAAACTCTCATGGAGGAGGTTAGGCAGCTTAAAGCGGCCAACTTAGAAATAGTCCACGTGATGGACTTCTATTAAGATGATCTCATTAGTCTTGCAGTCCTGCCACTAACATTGTCTCCTAGGATCCAACTTTCCCAATTCATGAAATATAATGGCAAAGGAGACTCCAACGCCCATCTGGTAACTTTCCATTCTGAATGCTTGCTTTTCCAAGCTTGGCCACATGCAATCATCTGTGTCTTTGCGATGTCCCTGATCGACAAAGCTCTCGATTGGCACCATGCACTCCCTAGAGCCTCCATTTCAACTTTAGAGGAGCTGCTCAGCCAATTTGTCACCCGTTTCAAGTACAACTTGAAACCTGAAGCCACCTTAGACCAACTAATGAACATCAAACAAGGGGTGCTAAAGCCAGTGCAAAAATTTATACAACGTTGGAGTGCTTCCCTCAACGAAATTTGGGAACCGATAACAGAAACTCATCTTTTGGCTATCTTTAAGAGCATGGTAAATGACTTTATCAAGTCAAAGTTGTACTACTTAGCCCTACGTTCTCTCAGCCAAGCTTTTGCTCAAACAAAGAACATACAAGACACGGTGGAAGCCAGTAAGGACCCAGCCTATGTGACCTACAAAAATGCACATACAAAAAAGGACAAAGAAAAAGGGAAAGCCACAACAACCGTTGCAGCTATGGCTAACAAAGCCAAACCCAACAACACTAAGCCAATGGCCAAGGCATTTAAGGCCCCAGTCAACAACAACAAGGCATCGGGTTTTGGCACCACAGGAAACAACTAGCCTGCACCATTGGCGGCCATGGGACAAGCCCCCCAAAGGCCAAACTTTGAGTGCAAGGATTGCTCAAAGTACACCCCCTTGCCCATCAAGCTATCAGAGCTCTTAGACCAATTGCTTAGTGTTTGGAGCATTCAATATAAACAAATGTCAGAGGATGCACGAAAACGCCATGAGAGGTACTGTGAGGTCCTCAGAAACCCTTCTGTGGCTCTGCCAAATGAGCTCCCGATCCCTAAAAACTTCAAATTAGAATAATTCTGCAACTATCATCAATTACATGACCACAACACAAACTACTGCTTGGTGTTGAAAGATAACATTCAACGCATGATTGATGAAGGCAAACTAGTCTTTGATGAAAGAAATCCTGTACAATCAAAAAACCAATCCATGAAGGTCTACAAGGGCCCACACAACGTCAGTGGTGTAGGTTACATTATCAATGCTATCAATGTTGATGATAATGCAAAACTGACACATGAACCATTTGTGGTTTGTGTGCCCTTTAGTGACGTTGGGGCCTCAACATCAATTAGACCTCAGTCCTCCTTCATCATCAAAGCACCACCTCAAGCACCCATGACACCCTTTGTGGTTAGGACCTCATAGCATGTTGCGGCGATGACAACCCAGAAATATTTTGTCATTAAGGTGCCAAAATGTGAGGAGCACCCACATGCCCGAGGTTCGGTGGTGGGAACTGTGTCGCAACCTACCTGCCCAAAATCACACCCTAAGAGACGTGATGAGCATTTTGCTGACAAAATGATAAAGGAGCACATGGAGCTAGGTACTCCCAAGCCAACCCCCTTATCAACCGTCCCCATGGCCTCATCATCTTAATCCACCAACACAAACACAAACAATCGACAGATAAGCACTAAGGCTCGAAGGCCCACCACACAACCAAAAGTCAAATCTCCTCCCCGAGAGATCTGTCTCTTAGGATGCATGAAGGAGGTAAAGATCATCAAAACAATATATGGTGGAAAAGATTTCTTGAACATGCTCGCGCAAGTTAAGCAAGCCCTAAAATAAAAAAACATAACTTTGAGCCTATACAATTTGATTATGACCTCTTCTGCTCATCGCAAGACATTGGTTTGCATGCTAGCATCTATTTTTGTTAAGGAATACATTCTAGTAGATGAAAAGACCATTCATGCCATAATTCTCCCACCCGCAACCAAAGATTCAAGGTCAACATCCTTGACATTTCGAGATGAGGTAATCAAAGTTGACCTTGAAAAGGATCAGGTAACCATTGCACCCATGTTTATAACAATTTATGTAATCCAATACAAAATTCACAGAGTGCACGTTGATGACAGGGCAGCAACCAATGTCATCCTATTCCCCGTCATTAACAAGCTTAGCCTGGTTGATCAAATCAAGCTGACAACAATAACATGCCTAAAATCTTTCAATGGAGCACATGTGGTCGTCAAAGGGATAATCACAATAGATTTTATGGTAGGGGAGCAATTCCCCACTAACGTTGAATTCATTGTGAGTGAAGAAATGCCAAGATTCAACCTGATTCTAGGAAGGTCTTGGCTAGCCCAACTATGGGCCATTTCTTCAGCTATTCACCAAGGGATCCACTTGCCCTACAAGGGTGGGGAGGTGGTGATCCTTGATGACAATGCAGCCCCTTTAACCATCAACAACGTAGATACAAAATAAAGGTCAAAGGTAGAGTTCTCTGAAGATGCACCACCTGTGTGTAATGAAAGTCAATGTTGTTTGGCTAATTTTAAACAACCAAGCAAGGCAAGAAACCTCCCTGAGGGAGCTCTTTAGGCAAAATTTCCCTTCTCTACAACAAACGAAGATCTAGAAGAATACCGTCTTGTGCCTCCTAGACTTTATGCACCACCTAACCTGCATCAGGTTAGAAAGCACCTACACGACTAAGGTGTGCCCTTAGTTCACTTGCATGTTTAACTTTCCCTTTGTCCTTTGCATGTATAGTTATGATTTGCATTATTGTTTACACCTTGTGTTAGTTATGTCATTTCTTTAGTTCATGCAATTTTGTTTAGCCTTCATTCAAAAAAAATCCAAAAAAAAAAACAAGGGGCCTAGAAAGGCCTTAAACTATCGCTTGGCCCACTAAGGCCTAAAACTGGCAACTTGCTTCCCTATACACTGCAGCCTGGAATGACCTTAAACTACCACGTAGCCTAAAAAGGTGTTAAACTACCCCCATGGCAGAAAGGTCTTAAATTACCATGCAACCCAGAAAGGCCTTAAACTACCCCCATAGCCTGGAAAGGCCCTTAAACTACCATGCGGACCAGAAAAGCTTTAAACTACCCCCACAGCCTAAAAAGGCCTTAAACTACCATGTAGCCTGAAAAGGCCTTAAACTACCCCCATGGCCTGGAAAGGCCTTAAACTACCATGTGGCCCAAAAAGGCCTTAAACTACCCCCACAGCCCGAAAAGGCCTTAAACTACCACATGACTTGGGAAGGCTTTAAACTACCCCCATGGCCTGGAAAGACCTTAAACTACCACATGGCCCAAAAAGATCTTAAACTACCTCCACAATCCGAAAAGGCCTTAAACTATCGTAGGGTCCACCAAGGCCTAAAATTGGCAACCAACTTGCTTTTACATAATGGCCTAAAATGGCCTTAAAATAGCGATGGCTTGAAATGGCCTTACACTAGCAATGCCTTTTCTACCATGGAATTAAATTGGCATGGGGCCCACAAGGGGCCTAATAGCATCAATCAAATCATAAGTTAAATTTACAACAACATTACATGAAATACAACAAAATGAAAAGCAAATAATTGTCACATTCCCATTGAATTATCAATAAGATACATAGTTCAAGATTACATCCAATACATGAAATATCCAAAAACACAAAATTGCCCGATAGCAAGGCTACATTTTAGGCATTCCAACTTGCAGCGTGCGTTGGGGCCTAGGATGCTCCATAGACTCATCTCTGTACTTTTTGCAGCATACCGCAAAAAGTACAAAGATAAGCCTATGTTGCACCAATTGCATCAAGAAATATCTCTTAGCATCGGTGCTCCATAAACTCATCTATGTACTTTTTGAGGTACGCTGAGCACTCTTGCTTGTAGTGGTGCTTGTGATTCTTTTGAGTTTGTCCCCACTAGTACACTTTTGCGCTATAGTCTTTCCAATCTTGATTTTTCCTTGTTAAGAGGTCCATCTACAGCCGTTGTTCAATCACCTCGCGAGTGGCCTCATTCTTGCCTCGCATAGCTAACCAATACCTAGCATAATCAATTTCAATCATGCACCAATTGTCATCTAGCTTGTCACATGTCAGCAAGAAGTCATAGTGAGACTGCAGGTCCTCGAATCTTGCCTCATGGAAGATCCTGCACCCATTTCCATAGATGCTTGTTAACATGTCTGCACTTCCACAATGCCCTTGCAGAGTGCAACATGCATTTACTTACCCCATCATATACGCAACAAGGCACTTGCTCCACTTCGAGGGGAAACTTAGGTACAACATCGACCTAGACCACTCTATTCGGGTCCCATTTAAGTTGCAAGCTTGTCATTTCATAATAGACAAAATAACATTAGTCACAAGAAAAAAAATTAAATAATAATAATATTAAGATAAATGTACCAATCTCAGGGTCTATTTGTTTTATGTGATCTATCATATCATCCACCACGCCTTGCATGAAGGCGAACTTATCCGAAGTCTCTGTCCACAGTTGTGTACAAAAGGTGGATGTGGATGTCGGACGTTCAGCGAAAGCACTGGCTGCTACAACATAACACACTTTGTGATCAAGTAACCAACAACTAAAAAGGCAAAAACCACAAAAATAATAAAAAAAAAACACAACAAAGATGGCGATGCAAAGCTCTTACCCAACAAGCCCTCAAGTGTGAGAGCAGGGGGATTGCCCATCTGCACGCCATCAAAGAAATGCTCAAACTCACCCTCTTCAAATTACAACCCTTCTTTCTCAAGTTTTCTTAACACTTCGGTAGCTTCCCATTCCTCTTCATCTACCATATGTCCCTCAGGTTGAGGGACATCATCCTCCACAAGCTTCGCTACTGCTGCAGGGGCCCTCTTGCTTGTGTTACACAAGTTAGATTTAGAGTGTTCGATAATGAATATAAGATAGCGTGACACATTACAGCAATATCACATAATGTATACTTACTTGCAATTTCCAAGTGCACATCGCGGAGTTTAAATTGCAGCTTTTTGCCACCCTCCTCCACTTCATGCACAAGCTCCTTTATAGGGCATGGATTCTTAATCTTTATTTTGGACAATCTCACTACCTAAATAATGAGTTGTGCTCCTCTTGTTGCGTTTTTGATGTTGGTTGGTGAGGCATCCCCGACACTATCGCATGTGCGGTAGGATTACCCAACATTGCCTTTAGTCGTTATTAAAAATGACTCGCCAATGATCTTCGAAGGGTCCTATGATCATGTGGTGTGGAACAAGTGGTGAATCCACAACTAGGAGATTTGAGTGTGTCTTACATCGTCCACTCCTCATTCTCATGAACCACCAAAATTTTTACGAATCTTTGTAGACATGCTACGAAGAAAGAGAAATGCATGTGCAATCACGCTTGGAGGTTGTGGCGTAGCCTAAAAATTTCAACACGTAGGTCATTAACAAGGTAATTGGCCCAATTGTACTGTGTCTCCTTCTCTATTATGTCTCTCATGATCCAAGCTTGCTCAACCTTGAGAACGTTCTCTTGGGAAAGCAACTTTGGAAACACATAAGCTTGGAAGACTAGGTAGAGGTGGTGGACCATAGGTACCTTCACCTCCTTCATTGGTATACCTTCAAAACCCTTTGGAGTGCCCAACCATTCCTCAACATCCCCTCTATGATCTAAGTCTTTGTCAGTCTTTTCTACCACTGGTAGACCCTCAAAGGGAATGCCGAAGAGGTCCGTAAAGAATTCTTCTGTAATTTCAAAGATCACCGACACATTACGGACCTGCATGCAGAAGCGATTGATACCTTCGATGAAGTAGTCAATTAGGACAATCATTTCAACCACTAGGATGCTTGGGTTAATGACCAAGAAAAGGTCCATGAGCCCAGCCTGCTGAAGATTCCTTGCTACTTCCATTGAGGCCTCATAGCACAACCAGTGTTGTGAACTCTCAACCTCACCATATTTAAAGATGAGAGTGGCCTCAGGGCGACCTGTAGCAACCACCGTGACCTCTCTTGACTTAGCTGCAGCTACAATAAGCAAAGGTAAAATCAGCAACATGATGAAAAAAAAGCAAAAGTGCATAAAAATAAGTGGCATACAACTTATGTGGCACAAATGGTGTGCGAGACAAAAATAGTGGGACTAAAACTTCCTCCACGCTTGGTATACCGGTTGCCCACTCAACGTCCAACCAGCCAAGAGCCCAACACCTTTCGTAAGATTTGAAATATCTATGAGGTTATTCCACTAAGTCTGCCCTGATTTGCCCAATCATTGCTGCACGAATATTCTCAAAAGATGAGAATTCTTGTAGGGTAGTTTAGGTCAATTTTAATGTCCCCTCTTCATCATGGAGGCCATCTGCTTCAACGGAAAACCTAGCAATAGACATGAGCAGTTAGCATCTTAAGTCATAGTCTAATAAGCAATACAAGAAATCGAAAGGTCACTCACCCTCCAGCGCAATATACCGTCCCAAGTGGATTCTGGAAAAGAGTCTGTAAGTTCCGAGCGAAGAACACAGTGTTATTCTTGTTGTAGCACTAAAATTCCGGCATTCCCTAGATCCTTGACAAAAGCCTAAGGCCCTTCTAGCACCGGCCTGAGCTCCCTACTCCGTCATCACCAACAGGCTCATTAGATAGGAATCTTAGAATACCTCGGTTCGCCCTAGGCAATAGTGTCTTCATTATGACATCCACTACTTCGACCAATAAGTGTGATCAAATTATCAAACTGAAGTGACAGAGCAAAAATTCCATGAATTCTTACGTGCCCAACCTGAACCATACTGCCTAGTGGTCCAGATGTGTGTCCGATGCAGGCATGTTTGACACAGGCTCACTCAAGCAACACAAAATACCCACCGATTGAACTACAATGAGGACAGGTTTCAACAATACCCTGTGATGTCACAATAGTAGCAAAAGAACAATGTTAGCATTGAAATAAAAAAATGCATAAAAAATTACACTCAACATGCTTAGCTTTTGACTAGGCTCCATGGAAAAGGGATGTTGGCATACCCATCTAACATGCCCAGTCCCCAACAGGGCACAACACTAACATTTATGTTATATATGTACAAGCATTACAATTTCAAAAGTATCAAAAAAAATTTCTATCAATTACACTCCCCATAGAGCGTAACCTTCCCAACCACAAAATGTTTTCTAAGTGTTGCTTACGCTCCACACAAAACGTAACAACTACCAAATTTTTTCTAAGTGTTGTTACGCTTCTTGTATAGAGTAACAACTACAAAAAAATTTCTAACTACTTGTTACGCTCCTCGTAGAGTGTAACAATCATAAAAATTTCTAACTATTAATCGCATAGTTTGTAGAGCGTGACACCAAAAAGGATAAAATTTTCACTAACTTCTTGTTACGCTCTCAGGGACGTACACTGGTGTGATGACCGTGACCCTCACAGTCATCCTACCTAGACCATTACACTCTCTTTTTATCCCCAAACCACCCTAGCCGAGACCTATCCTACATCATGTGCAGGATGCCCAAAAAACCCTTATTTTGTGTCACGTGCAAGATGCTTAGAAAATCCATGCTCTGCACCATGTGTGGGACACTAAGAAACACTTGCCCCATGCTATGCGCGAGATGACAAGAAAATCCCTATCCCATGTCACACGAAGGACACTAAAAAAATCCCTATTCTACACAGTGCGCATAATGCCAAACCCTTACAACAAAAAAGCTCAAAAAGCCAAAAGAGAAACAAGAATGTACCACATGTATTCTCTTCCCTGGCAATGGCTCATGACAGCCATGATGGCGGTGGCAATCCCTGCCCACAGCAGGCCACCCCAAAAACCCTAAAGCATGCCAAAAGTAAGGAAAGAAAATAGGAATCACAAGGGTAGAGCATAGCGCCTTACCTAGTAGACGATGTCTCCCTACAATCCTCTATGCATGCCTTGGGAAGGTGCCTCGATGCATGCTCTCCTTTGTCGACATTGGTGAGGCCAGGGTGCTAGCATTTGCTACGGTGCATCATGGTTGGTTTCTACACTCTTGCTTTCTTCTTTCCTCTCTATCACGCTCTAGCTTCCCTTCTGTCGTCACTATGCTTTGTCTTCCTTCACCTTGGCCACTCTACATTCGGTGACTGTTTGCTTTAACTTTGAAAATGATAGGTTTACTATGGTAAAATCTCTATTTATACCCTTTCAGGTTGAAGGCCACATCACCCTCCCGGGGCATTCTATGTCCTGCATGTAACGCAGGACTGTCTCATGTTTCGTGGGTAACGTGGGATGAGTGTAGTACCCAGAGTTAGAAAATTTTTCCAACTTTTTTAGCATCCCCATACTTAGAAAAATTTTTGCATTTTTTTTGATTGCCCAATAAATATCCAGCTTAGCCCCACATTTAAAACCTTCCAAGCCTTGCTTAAACCTATGTGTCCCGCATAAACTATGGTGCGCTATGACTTTCAACTAGCAATTTTATGGCCAATTGAGGTCCCAAAATTACTTTACATACTGCACAGTTAGGCAAATTTTCATAACATTGTCTTCCTTATTTTATGCACTTTTCTTTATTAAGATAGGTGCCGCTTGACATTTTTCTAGTTCTTTTGTAGGATTTTTGGGCAGAATTGCAAAATGAATACATATGAGAGTCTTCATTCACCCTTAGTCTTAACTGGATCGTATGGTGATTCCATGACTTTGAACCTACGACTTATGACACAAATGTAGCATCCTTAGAGACATCTCTAGACTAGCCAGACCATCTAATTAGAGCTCTAGACTTAGAAGTAGGTGACATAACAAAGGATCCTCTCATAGAAGTCCCTGTGGTAACATGTAAAGGTAAGGCTAAGACATTGAAACATAGTTCCTTATTAGAGCCTCAAATCAAGCAAAGCATCTCTAAAGTTCTTAACGATAGCATCAACGCGTTTGCATGGTCCTACGAGGACATGTCAGGCTTGGATCCTTGCATAATATAGCACAAAATTATCTTTGATCCTCACATAAAATCAGTTAAACAGAAAGTTCACAAAGTCAAGCCTGAGGTGGCGTTGGCCGTTCACGATGAAATTCCCAAGCTTTACAAAGCTAGTTTCATTTGGGCAGTTGACTATGTCGATTGGGTTTCAAACATTGTAGTTGTCCCTAAGAAAAATGAAAGTATACGCATTTGCATAGACTTCCGGGACCTAAACAAGGCAATCATCAAATATGATTTCCCATTGCCTAGTATTGACCAACTCATCGATACTACGGCTGGTCATGCCTTCTTATCCTTTATGGACAAGTTCTCAAGGTACAACCAAATCTGAATCAACCCAAAGCACCAACTTAGTACTACTTTCATGACCCCCTGGGGTACATTTTGATATACAATGATGTCCTTTGGACTAAAGAATGCAAGAGCAACCCATCAATGCGCAACAACATATATCTTTAGCGATTATCTACTAGACTTGCTTAATGAATATGTTGACGATATAGCAGTTAAGTCCAAGTTAGCTAATGACCACGCAGATGACTTAGACCACATCCTCAAGCATTGCCTTAGACATGACCTTAGGCTAAATCCAAAAAAGTGTCTTTGGTGTCAAAACTGATCACATGCTAGGCTTTGTAGTATTAAAAGCAGGTATATGTGTAGACCCCGATAAGTTTAAGGCTATCACCAAATTAGTGCCACCGGCAAACCTTAAGGAGCTATACAGATTACAAGGTAGATTACAATTCATACATAGGTTTATCGCAAGGTTGATTGACAAGTTGCATCCAATGCAACATTTGCTCAAAAAGGGGATCCACTTTGACTAGACAGCTCAATGCCAAGAGGCATTTGACAACCTCAAAAAGGAGCTGGCTCAACTTCTGACAGTCTACCCTCCACAAGGAGATAAGCCATTCTATATTTACCTTGCAACGTCAAACACGTCCATTGCTTCTTTACTTTACCGAAACAGAGACGATGGCTCGGAGGTCCCTGTTTACTATTTAAGCCATGCACTCATGGCCCATGAGGAAAAATACAATGACGTAGAGAAGAATTATCTTGTCTTAGTCTTTGCACTCAAAAAATGGAGACACTATCTTTGCCACAGTCAAGTTAATGTTATCTACAAAAGTAATGTACTTCGGGCGATAACTACAAACATGTACGAAAGTAGTTGAATTGCATGATGGAAGGTAATAATCGCAGATTTTGACTTGCACTACATAGCACAAGCATCCACAAAAGGTTAGGCAATATCCGCACAACTCACAGCTTCACCCATAAATGATCCAGTAACAATCATTCTAGAATTTTCAAATGAGCATGTCAACAACATAAGTTAAGTACCCATAAACTTTGAGGCAATTTTATACTTTGATGGTGCTTCAACCACACAAGATGGTAGTGTTGTTGTCGTTATCACTTTCCCCTCTAGGGACATCTGACCCTTCACACATCATTTCGCATTTCCACGTACAAACAATGTGGCAAAGTATGAAGGTCTCCTTAGAGGTGTCTTAGCAGCCCAAGAGCTAGGAATCCAAAACATGGCAATCCAAGGCAATTCGTAGCTAGTCGTCAACCAAGTTACAAAGGTTTACGCTTGCAAGGCACAACATTTACAACCTTATGGTGATTTGGAAAAACACTTGCTCAAACAATTTGCAACTGTAGATGTTCAACATATTCCTCGTAATGAAAATTTCATAGCTGATGCATTAGCTACTTTAGCTTTAAGCATAGCACCAAACATGTTAAATAGTAGGCATTGCATCCATAGACGCAGCAAGCACAACTCACACCCAAGAGTGGTATGACGATATTAAGGCATACCTCCAATAGGGGGAGCCTCCACAAAATCTAACCTCTACCAAAAAAGATGCAATACGAAAGTAATCACAACAATACATCCTTGTAGGTGATAGCACCTTATGTTGTAGATCCTATGATGAAATACTGTTAACTTGCGTTAGCAGCAGTGAAGCGCAAATGATCGTTAACCAAGTCCATGAGGGACTATGCGAAGGCCACATTGCCCCCGGGGCAATGGCAACAAAAATCAGACATCTAAGCTATTATTGGCCTTACATGAAGCACGATTGGGTTTCCAACGTCAGGACATGTGATGTGTGTCAGCAACATGGTAACCTAATACACGTGCCACCCACTAAACTGCATACTACGCAGATCACGTGGTTGTTCCAACATTGGGGGTTGGATATTATAGGGCCTATAATGCCTAAGTCTTCTTCCATACATAGTTTCATCATTACCACAACTGAATATTTTACAAATTGGGTTGAAGCTATTCTGCTTAGGAAGATAACATCACAACAAGTTTTCAAATTCATCTTAAATAACATACTGCCTTGATTTGGTCTACCCATGACTATAGTCACAGACAATGGGCCACAATTTAGTAGTGCAGAAACTAAAGCCTTCTGTGAAAACCTTGGCATTAACCATTCTTTTTCATCACTGTACTACCCACAAGCGAATGGCCAAGCGAGGGCTATGAACAAAGTCATCATCAACCTTCTGAAGAGGATGCTTAGCAACAGCAAGTGATGATGGCACAAACAACTAGTCTACGTGCTATGGGCCTACAGCACAACATGCAAAATAGCAACAAGTAAGACACCATATAGTCTTGCGTATGAATCTGAAGCAATGTTGCCTCTTGAATTGCAGGTCCCATCGCTCCACATGATCCTCTCAGGCTTCATTGATGAGGTTCAAAACAATGAGTTGAGAACCATTGACATTGACTCTATAGAGGAGGAGCATGTGCAAACGTTGGATTGCATTGAGTGGTACCAAGAAAAGCAACAACAAAAGCACCATCATAATCAATACCAATGCCTGATTAAGAAAGGGGACCTGGTCCTCAAGGTCATTTGCGAGCTCACAGACAAATTCTCAGCTAACTGGGAAAGGCCTTTCTTTTTCATAAAGGCCTATGACAATGGAGCATTCAAGCTTGCTGATCTAGATGGTAATGAGTTTGCCAATCCAATTAACCACTCATACTTGAAGTTGTACTATGCCTAGTACGTAGTATCGTGCCAACAACAAAGCAAGGTAAGTGCACGTCCGCTATGACATTAAACTGGCATAGAACATCCGCTATGATGTTAAACTAGCACAAAATTTCCTTGGGCTATGATGTTAAACTGACACCCACAACACAATCCGCTATGACCTTAAACTGGTCATCCACCATCCCCTACAATGTTAAACTAGCATAGCAGTCTGCTAGGACCTTAAACTAGCACAACATACAGTCTACCAAGACCTAAAACTAGGTTTGCAATTCAACATCCACAGTTCAACACACATAGTTCTATGAACAAATGAGAAAGAATCCTTCCAATCCTCTGTCTCCTACCCACACCTTTCAGGCAGGATGGGTGGGGCATTACAGTTCCAAAATGAAGTTCACGTTGTCAAGGAAAAATCCTTTGGAGCATTGGCCTCATCACCATTCTTAGCATCCTACTAATCTTTCGGAGATGCCTTTTGACATCTTGCTGACCTTCTAGAGCTACTGCCACCATCTCCAATCATCCTAGTCAGAGCTCTTACCATCAGCTTCACTAGTTGAAGAACCAGCAATACTGTGGCCTAGCCATAGCACTACCATCCTTCGGCCCTCACCATTGGCCAAGCCTGGAAGAGTGTCCAACAACATGATTCTCCACCATGCTATTGGGTTTCTTAGCTCTTTCCTTTGGTGAGAACTCCCAAGCACCTACATCGCCATCGCCTCTAGCCACTTGGGTGCTCACTTCTAGTGTGGTTGCCAAAGCTTTTGGAGCCTACCACCACCAACACTTACACTAGCCTTCCTACTTTGGACATTGCATGCACCTGCAACTAACACAACACTTGCAGCTCTTGCAGTACCCTTGCAAACAGGGCTTCACCTTTATCTCATGTAGTGGTTGTTTTTCATGTTTTTTCTATGTTGCATTTGTAGAATGAAGCCTCAGTGATGTCATTCAAGGGATGTGCTCCATCGTGGTGGTAAGTAATTGCACCACTTTGATGTCTCCATTTTGACTCGCCAAGCTACTTAAGAGTGTACATCCCTACTACCCCTCTAGCCAATTCACTTCTACCTCTAGATCTTGCATTCTCCCACACTCCCTACAAGCTTCCCTAATGCACATGGAACCCTTCCTGCGGTTAATCGTAGAACCTATGATGGACATAATGCAACTTATCCCATGGGGAGCCTTTGTAGGCTAGTCAAAGCCCCAAACATATGTAACATAACTCATCCCGAGAAGAAAACACCTATCCTACAAACATGGTTGCCTCTAAGCAAATTTTGTTGAGTGGCACATAGTCCGCTCAACAAGACAAAAGAAAGCTGCCAATTCACCCAAGTACTAGGCTAAAGGTTGTCAAAAGTGCTCAGGATGGACAAAATAGTTTGGAAAATTTTCTATCTCTCAGGTTGTTACGCTCTGCTATGCTCCACAGAATAGCAAGCAAGACACCAGTTCCAGTGCCCAATTTTGCCTAAGTGTTGAACAAGGATTTGTCAAGCTAGCTTGACATGGAAGACACATTTAGCACATTTCCTAACTTCTAAGGCTACCTATCCTACTATATCCCAAAGCATAGCTAGCGTGCCAGCAAGGAAGACTGTAGATTTCATCAAAACTTGGCTAAGTGTCCCTGTTACGCTCTCTAGCGTAGCCAGCATAACCAGTGGGAAAAATCACAATTTTGCAAAATTTCACTAAGTGTTGTGCTACGCTCTAGAGCGCAGCCAACTTGACAATAGGAAAAAGCCTTCAACAACCTCCAAAAGCCTCCAAAACTTGGCATTGACCTTCATCCTAGCTTCAACATCCCTCCAGCAACCAAGCTCAGCAATTTTCATTTGTTTTGCATCCCTCATTGATCCCCAAAATTTTCCCTACACTTGACCTTACTTGAGGGAGGGGGAAGATGTAGTCCTAGAGTGTAGTCTCCAACTTGCATTATTTTGACACTATTTGTAGGTACATTGCGATCTCTCAGACTCTGGCACATGCAGTCCAAGAAATGTGGTCACAATTCAGCAATCTTTAGGTACCTGTTGCTATCCTTTAGAGTATAACACTTTTGCTACTCTCATGAGAGCATAACATGTCAGCATAACCCTATGTACGCTCATGCCATGTGGCACCCATGCCATGTGGTGTATGATTCAAGTTTCACGATAAACCTAGCCCTATAAATACCCTGAAGACCAACACTCTAGGGGTTGGCAAATCAAAAGAGCATTGAGCATTTTAGTTGTCTGAGCATCCCCAACACTCCTGCACCTGAACACTCAAGCTTCACACCTTGGTACCTCACAAAACGCAGTCCACAATTGCACCCACAGAACATGACAACAGCCAATCCAATAGGTTCAGCCTCCCTTGTAGCTGCCAACTTCACGTCCCAAACATCCTAGAGACTGTGACTATACTACTACGCTACCACTGTGCCTACCTGATGTCGCATACCATTCTTAGCTCCTGTTTAGCAAAAGTTACGCTTCCCAATTTTGGGGCAATGCATTTCTCTATTTTCAAGCTTTGTTTCATTTCCTTTCCAAGAATTTTTCTCTAATATTAAGCATAACTCTTGCATTTCTCCACTATTCAAAACATATTTACATGTTCATGTCACTGTTTTGAGCTAGGACTCTCTACTATGCTCTTACCTGCTATCCCGATGTCCACATGTAACGCTCCACAGACCTCTCTTACAAACAGTCGTTTTAACACCACGTAAGTCCCTGTTTAATCAACCAAACCATTCAAGGCACCTTGTTTCTGTTTCCCCAGCACAGCCCTAGCATGGATTTAGGGTTAGGCTATACACCCATCAACCTCTTAGTGTTCTAGCCACTGACATTTTTAGACATCCCATTATCCAAGATACAACTTGGAACAAGACATAACTATCCAGAATTGATGATGCTAACCAAATAAGGTTGAAACCTGTTTGCAACGACCTTGGAAATGATCTTATAAAATGTTGATAGTAAAGTAATAGGACATCAATTCCTCATATTGTGCAAATTCCAACATTTGGAAGAACTTTGATGAGGCTTTTTCTATGTTGGAAGCCCACTTAACCAACATTAACACCTTCTTTGTAAGAAGGATAAAATCATCTTTAATCCATTCTTATAAGTGTTTATAAATTTCTATAGGAAAACCATCATGACCTGTAACCTTGCCATTGTTGAATTGTTTTAATATTGTACAAACGTTTTCCATGAAAAAATATTTGGAGATTTACGCATCATATTTATGTTTGCAACTTGAACTAGGATGACAATTCCTTGTACTTCTCTACAATTAGACTCTTCTTTGAAAAAGAAAAACTTTGAAGTAAAGGTCCGCAAACTTGTTTAAAATCATATCTGTATTAGAAATAGATTACCCTTCCTCAATCATCATCGTCTTCTTCTTCTTTAGAAAGAAAACTGGATGTTCTCTAAGAATTTTTAAAAATTCTGTAAAAGGTTTGCCACCAATTGAAAGCCAAGAGATACATGAGAAGAAATGCTATCCTTGAGTAACATGCATTTGAAAAATTCTTATTTAATTTTCATGAAAACTAGTTCTCTCCTGCAGGAAAACACTACTAGGATCTATGATCTAGGCTTTATAAACCTCTGTTAGTTAAGAATGGTTCACATATTGTTTACTGAAAGTTTTTCCAAATGTTTGTAGATGTTTTCATAAAATTCTCTTTAGGTTGTTCTAGGAATCACTTTGCTGTTTTTCATAGATTACAATGGCTCTCCTACTATTTTTGCTTCAGTTTATACACCAAAGAGTTGTAAGAAAAAGGACAGACTTATGACTCACTCTCAACTTTATCCTTTATAGAGTACATTCGATTTTTGCAGGTAGCCTCAACATGATTCTTCAATTTGAAGAACAAACTTGGAGGTCAACTTTTCTCTATTTCATCAATAGAATTTCCAATCTAGTGTTCCTTTTCCAAACAATTCAATCTTCATGATCCAAATCAAGGTATTTTCTATGAAGATCATGGCCAAGATTGGTTTAGCTGGAGCAATCATATACTCCCTCCAGATGTCATTCACACTCATCTGGATATAGTGTATATCAATATAGTGATTTTTCTTTAAATTTCCATAGATCATCTCATTGACCTGTTATAGTTGATTTTCCACAACCCTATCAGACCATTCACAACTTTGTCAAGGCATTTTCCATCAAATGAAAATTATTCTCTACCCCTTCTTGCAGGGTTATTACTTCAGCATTTTTGTTTCAATACCTCTTTATTCCAAAGCTCCAGTTTTTAAAACTTTTTCCTTCAAGTTTGAAATATTGAGCACAAACCTCATCAACATGGTCATTTGGAGTGGTGGAATAGAGCTATAATCACATCCATCCACAAGCATTTGGGCAAACTTTTAACAAACAATAAGCAAACCATTCTTTACAAACATATCCCAACTCTTGTAGATGTACATCAAGCTCACGTCAATGATGCTAATAATATCTCTCTTCAATAGAGAGTTGGATTTCATAAAAATCATAGGAGAATTTTTGAAGTGTACCATGATTATTCAAAAAAAGAACTAGGTAACTCAAAGGCTATTAACAAGGAGTTGTGTTATCTTGATCTCTGATGTATACATCTAATTGGATTTGTGTTATACCTTGTGGCCTCAAATGGATGATAGACCTTCCATAGAATTTTTTAAAATTCTTAAAGAATGTCTAACTCCCTTTCAAATACTAGAAATTGAGGTATGACAATCCATCACTAATATGATGAGATTTAAATAACTTTGAAGACTTCTACTCCAAACTTTTTCAAAAATAAAAGGTTAATGGCACAGCATCATAAGGAATTGTTAATTTTGGTCCAAACTGCTAACATAGATTTAATGTCTTACTCTAAATATCTAAAAAATGGAAAAGCTGTTGGACAAAATAGCATTCCTATAGAAGCTTGAAAAGACCTGGAAAATACAACAGCTTCATGGCTAACACAATTACTTAATAAAATTTTGAACGATAGAGAAATGCCCAATAATTGGAGAAAGAACATTGTTGTTCCCATTTACAAAAATAAAGGAGATGTACAAAATTGTGCAAACTATACAGTGATCAAGCTAACATGCTATACTATAAAGCTTTGGAGAGAGTCATAGAGCAGCGTCTCAAACTTGAATCAATAGTATCAAAAAATCAATTTAGATTTATGCTACATAGATCTACCATAGAGACTATTTTCTTGATATAATAATTGATGGAGAAATTCAGAAAATACAGAGGAAATATATATATAATCTTCATTAACTTGAAAAAAGCATATGACAAAGTGCCTAGAGATTTGGTGGGCCTTGTTGAAGAAAAACATCCCTAATAAATATATCAAAGTGATTTTCTAGTCATAGTAGGTCTACATCAAGGATTTGTGCTTAGCCGGTTCTTATTTGTCATTGTCATGGATGAATTAACAAAGGAAATATAGGATAAAATCCCTTGGTGTATGCTTTTTGCAAATGATATTGGGTTGGTGGGTATAGATCCAAAAAATATTGCTTTTAAAATGGATAATCTGAGACATGTTCTAGAATCAAAAGGCTTAAAAATTAGTAGAAGTAAAACACAATATATGGCATGTAATTTCAATAACATAAATAATGATGAAATAAAAGTGACAATTTAAGGATAAAAAATCTCTCACTATAAACAATTCACTACCTAGAATCAATGTTAGAATCATATGCTGAAATTGTTAAAGATATAAAAATTACGATTAAAGCATGATCAAGAAAATGTAAACAAGCTAGTGGTATTCTATGTGATAAATAAATCCCAATAAAACTAAAGGGAAAATTTTACAAGACAACAATTAGGTCTGCTATCTTATATGGTGCTAAAGGTCATGACAAAAATGTGAATACTTAGATGGATGTTAAATATTACCAAAAGAGATAAACTGCACAATACAAACATTTGAGGAAGACTTGGAGTGAATTCTATTTCAAATGAGTTGCAAGAATGATAGCTTAGCTAGTTTGGACATGTGCAAAGAAAAATAGATAACGAGCCTATAAAAAAATTTGTTGCATCACAGTTCTAGGAAAGCCACTAAAAGAAAGACAAAAAACCCATGGGAAATAACAATTGAAAAGTATCTACAGAAATTGCAAATAAACAAAGATCTAGCTATTTGTAGAGATGAATGGTGAAAAAGAACTCATGTAGGCAACCCATTTTACTGGGACAATGCTAGGATGATGATGATAGTGACTCTAAATATCTATCAATGTAATAACTCCATACAATGTTAAAATAGCTCGACAATGGTAAAGCCCCAAGCATTTAAGGTTTTCTTGTAGAATTTTACAAACACTTTTAATAATGTATTAAGGGCAATTTTTATGTTTCCTACAAAGAAGTCATTGATGTTAGTTCACTGCAGTGATTAAAAAGTCCATGATTTTTCACCACTTTAGGAAAAAGTTATTAACATTTTTCATCATGAAAAAGTCACCAATTCGGCATGACTTTTTCGGCCAACTTTTTCAAAAAAGTCTTTTAAATATAATAAACATTTATAATTTATTTCAATTGCAAAAAATGAAATTCAGAATTCCTCAAACTTACGTAAAGTTAAAAAATTAATAAAAATTAGTTAACAAGATTTCTCTTCGACTTCTAAGTCTCAAAGCACTTATAATGTACAAATTAATGATTAGGATGATTTTTCAGCTAATCTTGTAGAATATGATGACTCTAAGAGTGATAACGATGATAATGACATTCTTAATAAAGATGTAGTTGACATAGCTAAAAGGAGCTAAGATATCATTTAATGTAAATTTAGAAACTTATCATAATCATGAATGAATATTTAGAAATGAAGCATGATGCAAAAGCATTTATAGCTATTAGGGTGGAATGACAAAAATGATTCAAAAAGCATTTGGATATGAAACTTTAGTAGTATTTAAGTTTATAGTAATATAGTTTGCAACTTTAAATGTTGCTATGTTTTCTGTTAATATGTTTTGTAGTTTCTATCTTTAGTTGTGTTGTCTATGTTTATTACGCATATATATATTGTGTGCAATATTGAACCTCTCAAATATTTCCCTTTTAAACAAGCTAACTTTTTCAAGAAGCTGGAAAATTTGGTTTCTCAAGTTTTTAATCAGTGGATCTCCAAGTTAATGGAGACGTTATCAAAGTTCTTTCTAAAGTGGGGAATCTTCATAATATGATGAATTGGCATCCTATCACTTTACTTTCAACATTTTATAAGATAATTGCTAAGGTAGTTATAAATAACCTTCATCCTTATTTGGGTAACATCATCACTCTTAAATAGTCAAGCTTTGTTCTAGGCCATTGTATCTTAGATAATGTTGTCATAGCTTGGAAGGAATGCAACGATCCATTGGCAGTAACTAAAACAGTTGCCTAGTTAAGTTTGACTTTGCCAAAGCTTATGATAGGATCAATTGGAAGTATCTTGATACCATCCTTTCTAAACTCCAACTTGGCTCTAACTGAATTAATCATGGCAAAATGTTGTTGGCTAATGCCTCAGCCAAAGTCCCTATTGCAAGTAGATGCTCCAAGAGCTTTCCCTTGGATCATTCTATATGTCAAGGTTGTTCTTTAGCCCCTTACCTCTTTAGCATTACATCTTCAGCCTCTTCAATGAAGCTTCATAAAAGAGAAAATATAAGTG